>BMAT01004151.1:209688-224300 GCA_019649035.1 Elysia marginata | reverse complement strand
TCGATTCCCAACCACGACGCATGTTGTAGTTGCCTTAGGAAAGCAATAATACTTTCCTCAGTCCACCCACCTGTAAAATGGGTACTGGCTATAGGCAGTGCTTGAACTTTGTAGAATGTTAGTATTTGAGCGCCTAACAGGCAGCCGTGCTGTAATGCTCTGAAATATGAGTTGAATTTGCTTTGGTGTGTATTGGCCTGCTGGGGGAAATATGTAAAGTCTTGAGACTGCCTTCGGCGGTGGAAGACTAAAATCCATATTTTCTCTTTAGCTCTACACCTGGTGCCCCAATATTGCAGAGAGAGTAGTAACTTTACTATTTTTTAATTCTGTGTACTTACCCTTGTCTGTTGCGATTATTTACTAATACCCTACCTGCTAGAGCGCAAAATTACAGTGTAGGCCTACTTCTTTGCAGTTTTGAAAAGGACACCGAGATATATACATACGTTTTTTGTGCCTTGTCTTAACACGATATGATGACAAATCAAGCAGAATTACAAAGTTCAAAATTATGTCGATTTGTTTTCTTTGTTTACAGCAAGGGTTTTCTGTCATGTAATGATGTATGTTTTCGTTTATTCCTACATTTTACGCAATGTCCATCACTATAGCTTGTCTTGAAGAGTTCGTCTTCAGCAGGTTATCTGAGGATTTTACTCAACGAAACCATGCGTTTTAGGCAAAGGCTCCGAGCAAAAATAAAACCAATCCTTTCTCTCTGATCACGCCTTGCGTTGCTGTAAAAGTCACGATTTTATAATGACTTTTTTTTTATAATAGCCTGCGTAACCAATGTTTTTACAAAGCCGGAAGCCGGGGAGACCATTAAAAAACTTTTCGCGTTAAGGAAAACACAATGTGATATAACCTCCATTACCATGGAAACCATTGGTTTCATGAGTTTAATATACAAAAAGCAGCAAAGAGTTAAAAAGGCAGCTAAAGAAACAACCACTGACCTTAAAAAGGTTTTTACAAACTTTTCTAGGCTAAAGTTGTTCGGTTCGTATATTTACAAATAGAGACATTTCCAAACAAAAACTCTTTTTTAGAGCCCGCTGGAAAGAACTGCTATTGCTACAAAAATATTCCACACATATTAACTAAAACACTAAATTGTCTTACACAAATAATGTAACTGATGATTCCGTAAATGTTTTGGAAGCAAACAAAAAGCAAGCTGAAATCAATATTGACCAATCTAATAGTTGCATATACTTCGTTGCAGAACATACAAAAAAAAAAAACTTGATAAAAAAAAGATTAAATGAGCTCCTAAAAAACTCCAAAACTTCCTAACAAAAATTAATTTTTTCCTTTGAACAACACAGAAAAGATAAAAAAACGTTTCTGCTTAAGCCGCTTATTGTAACAGTAGGCAATAAGCAGAAATCTTTAATAAGCTTTATATATCTGGGTGTGTGAGGCAGATAGAATTATTTTAGACCGACATAGATGTTTACTGAGAAATGTACTATTTTGTTAAAGCATCCAAATCGCCTTTTTAGTGGACGTGGAAATGCCATAATGTAAGTCCAGCAAAGGCCTAAAACAGCAGACATAGAACGATGACGTAGTAGTTTTTGGCATCGGTGAGATCGAAACCTTTGTACGCGGATTTATATTCTTTCGATATCTCCACCGGTGTTTTGCATCATGGCTCATTGTTTCTTAACACATCGGATTAGGCACAAACGATGTCCGGCAAGTAATCGGTCAATGTCCCTGGTCATCGTTTTGAAACCAGAAATCGGTCGATTACAGGTCGATATTCGACCGTACATTAGCCAATAATCCACCGGTATGCAACGATGTATGAGCATGTATGATGCAATAGACATCGGTCGATGATCGACGTGACATACACCACGCATTTTCTGCATGGCTCACTGACCGAACAAGGACCCACCGATGTGAAGAAAATCGAGCAGGACAATCCGAGACACTCCGGCCATACATCACTTGAGCGTCCGAGGATGTGTGTAAAAGAATCAATGGATAATCTACCAAAATTATTTGATATCTTGTATATCGGATGGTCACTGCATATTAAATAAAATCTTACGATGATTAGCAATGAGTAGCAGATGTCCGGCCGATGTCCAACTGATACCGAGCCGGCCTAAAAAATTTCTTTGTAAACAAACATCATTCGATAACCGGCCAGTGTCCAGACGAAGAAACTCTTTCGTAAAGATCTTTTGAACAACTGGCACCGATACATCGCTGAAACTCCTTATGTTCCCCGATTACCACTGGTCTACGACCGCCGTCCGGCTTATGTGA
This sequence comes from Elysia marginata, assembly GCA_019649035.1. Taxonomy (NCBI): domain Eukaryota; kingdom Metazoa; phylum Mollusca; class Gastropoda; family Plakobranchidae; genus Elysia; species Elysia marginata. The sequence continues at coordinate 222,011 of BMAT01004151.1, read as the reverse complement.
CGGATGCATATTCAACATCATATCTACCCCGCAATAAATAAGCCCAGTAAACAACCAACGAATAGGTCGACACAATTTCCATCTCTCTGCCTATAATTATATGAAATTAAGTGTTTTCTACTTTCAACACAAAGCTTGTTATTATGTAGCTCAGGTCTAAATTGTCTTCCTCTTCTCACGGGACAAGAGACAACCCTAAGCTTTATCATTGTTTTAAATACAGGAATCACCTATGATTTACATAGGCTTGTTTATTGTAGCTTTAATTATAGTCTATTTTGAAAAAAATTCAAATCCTATTTTAAAACTCTTAAGTTACGTGTGCTGAAACAAAACAATTAAGCCGTTTGCAGTGCTCTATTTAAAAAATTTAGCCAACCCGCCGAAATTCACAAAGAGTCATTTCTGAACAAGTGACTTGGATTCGACCTTAGATCTTGATTGATTGAAACGATCTGCATGAAGTTTTGAATAAACTTTCCTATAAAAAATAAAGTGCAGTCTGTAAATAAGCTATGCAATCCATATCCTCAACGATCTTCAAAATCTCAACATGGATTTGGGCTTAGCAGTTAGATCTAAATATTATTTACCACTACACGTTGCGAAGATCTAAAACTACATTTAAATCAGAGTCTCGGCGGTTCTGAAGTAAAACTGTTCTCTATATTAACTTATTTTATATCTACATCAAGATCTAAAGATAAATAAAGGCTTAGAAACTATATATAGATATATACTATTTGTTTTTAAAGGCATATGGCACTGCGTCTTAATGAGACATTCATTGGTTTTCTTTTATCAATTAATATTATAAATGTACCATATGTATCTGCTTTTATGTATGACTGGGTAACACTATGATAAAATATCTTAAAGAAATTTTTTGGGTAATGTTTTATGGAAACTGTTGTGTTTTATAATAGCTGACATTATAGTAATCGACAATTTTTAAATCTGTTGATTAATGAACTATGCCTTTTTTATAATCAGGAATTTTACAATTATTTATGTCTTTGAAGAATTGCGCGCTGCTGTTTTTATGTAATTGTTAAAGCAAGTTTTATCTATGTAAAGCGCTCTGAGCATCGCCATAGGGAGTGGTAAAGCGCTATATAAAAGTCATTTATTATTATTATTATTATTATTATTATTATTATTATTATTATTATTATTATTATTATTATTATTATTATTATCATTATTATTATTATCATTATTATTATTATCATCATTATTATTATTATTATTATTATTATTATATTATGGACATCAAATCTATACTGAGATCTATCACTACATGTAGATCTCAGTCTAAATAGATCTAAGCTATGATCAACATTTTGACAGGGTTAATAACAATCTTCTTAAGGTTTGTTTTTCTCTTTAATGGTGTAAGCATGAGTTTTGAGTATAATTGTGACTATTCCGTCGGTTCAATCATGTTTCATTTCCATCGTTCGAAGAACGAGCAAGTTGGCTGGTAAAAATATTATTTTAATTTATGAGGCAAGCCTGTATTTCAGTTCCCTTGAACGGGTTAAAAATATGCGGTGTATATGTGACACATTTAAGTACCGGTACATGGAGTAAAAATAAAAGACCAAACTTAGGTTGAAGGCTTGTAATGCAGTTTCATTAACATTTGTCCTCTTACCGTGGCGAAACATAAGCTCTAGCTATTGTAGGAAGCAATTTCATGTTTTCTCTAAGCAAACGGTTTTAGTAAAGCTATCCATCGGTTTATTTATCTGAAAAGTATTTATTTACACCCTCGTTCCCTTTTTATACTTTGCTAATGTTCGCCTCCCTATGTCTGTTCCCTTTTCCCTTCTCTCCTGGTCGAACTCGTAGAAAAAGATTAGCAGTATACGTAAAATGTAAAATGGCCTTCTTCCCAATCCGTCTCATTCAGCATTTTTTAAAATTTTTATACTCTGAGTTTCTCTTTCATAAACTGTGATCTTTACTTTTTAACACGATACCATTTTACCGCCCTCTTTCTACACTCTATCTTTGTCTGTGATTCTTCGTCTCTCTGCTCTGCCTGTCTACGTCTGTTTGGCTCTGTCTCTATCACTCTCTCCCACCCTCCCATATGTTTTTATAATAGTAAGATACTCATCGAGAGCTAGATAGCAGGAAGTCTTCAGAGAAGAAAACTCCCTCATAGCAAGTGTTTCGGCCCTAAAATTCTGACACTCTAAGCGGGCCGAGCCACATCTGGGTCATGAGTCCAAATGCCTCCCTGCTACCTTCTATTGCGTGCGTCGGGATTCGAACCTAGATGTACGGATTACAAGTCCGGTGTTAAGTGACCTCAGCCAACTTAGCTCCCTGGAATTATAGTATATTTACTCGTTGTGAAACAACTGCTCATTTCTCCTGCTCCAAATCCAACGGGAACTGTTTTCTGCTGTTTCGGTTAGCATTTTCAAGGCTTTGGTTCGTTTGTTGCCACTGATTGAAAGTTTGCTCCGTAAGCTGATGATCTCGCAAATCCTCTGGCGCCGATCTTTATTGGCATTATCTTCGCCTTGTAGCCACTTTCATCTAGCTCTTTAGCTAAGTCCAGTAATTTTTCCTTTTTGTAGGTATAGGCTTGTTCCATTCTGCTTTCATATGGTAAAGTCAGTATCACCATGATGAACTGTTGTGTTGAAGGTGAATGGATCACGATGTCGGACATTAATGTGGTTCTTCTGTGGAGCTATAGACCCCCAAGCGTCAATTCATATCATATCATATCATTACAAAGGCCAAATATGATTATTATCCTTTAAACGCCCAAAAACAAATCATAGAAAACTAGAATTCAATAAAAAATATTTAAGAGACTTCAATTCACCATCAAAGAAACAAAAATTAATCAAAATCATATTTACAGGACACCAGTTCACGATCGACATGATTTTTAAACACATTTAAAGAGGATGCATTTTTAGTCTATTTTGTAAGATATTTCAAATTTTCAATGTTCTCTGGATAGACCAACGATGTCTTATGTTTGTTTTGCACCTTATCATAAAAAAATTCAAATCACCTCCATTTGTAAATGTAATATTAGAATAGTTAAAAGAATCTGATGCCTTCAAGCCATCACGTTGGTGAATAATTTTATACAACTGAATTAGATCGTCTCGCATTCTTCTATACTTGAGACTTGGCAACTGCAGATTTTTCAATATATCCGCATACGACATTTTCGAAATTCCTGTAACAAGTTTAGTTGTTTTCTCTGAAAATTTTAAATACATACAAATTGTCTTCTATATTATTTTATTCCTCCAACTTCCAATTTGAAGTCTAGAAATTCTACCTTTTATATATTTGTTTATTTTAAACATGCCATTTTTCTTCTCTATACCTGTCTCTTCTCCTCCCCATCATCGGATCTCACTACTTCTTTGTCCATCCAGATGTTCTTGTCTCCTCTCCTCATTTCACACTTTTTCTATTTCAAACCGCTTCATTGCCTTTCTCTCCATTCCCTATCACTTCCCTAATGAAATTCACAAACTTTTAAACAGACATTAATATAATTTCGGCCTAATGTTTATGCCATTTCTTAATCTTTTTCTCTCTTTATTTTTAAACCTATGCGCTTTTATACTATTACGTAAACTTTTTCATAGCCCTATCTCTTTTTTCGTCCATGTTTCTTTTATTCTAGATTTTACGCTTTAAGTTTTCCTTTCCATTTCCTTCTTTTTTACTTTATTTCTTTCTTCTAGTCTCCGTTCTCTTCTTCTGTATTCTCTTACCCTCCTCTAGCTCTGAAGCCAGGCTTTTAACCCCCCCCCCCTTTTCTCTCTTTCCATGTTTAGCATCCCCTTTACTTTTACTTTTTGTTCTCCTTGATATCTTCGCTTGCCCTTGATACATACTTTAATGAAACAATACTACAGTCGTCTAAATATAACTCAACTCTTTTTTTCACTAGAAGGCATATCCTTACCTTGACCTGGATATACATAAACATTCAAACAAGTTATCGCTATAAAAACCTCGATCTATTAATATGGTTATGCATCGAGGGCGAACAATTATACTAATAGCCAATATAATTTAAGCATAAATGCTGTCTCCCATCTCTCTTCATTTAAACTTAGACTTAGAATCTAGATCTATTGTAGCTCTGAAACGTTATGATAAGTAACCAGTCTAGAATCAACAACCCGATGCCATATTATATTATACTATAGTTAAAATAAGTTCAAGCCTTTTTTTCTAGAGTTCAAATGAGGCGTTAGATTCAAAGTTAATACTAGACCTAGAATCAAGAACTGAATTCACTTTATACCTAGTTTTCCACTCTGCATTCGTTGCTGTTTCTAAATGTATTATAAATTGAGATTTAAGTGAAGAAGAAAAGAAGGAGAAGAAGAAGAGAGGAGGAGGAAGAAAAGAAGAAGAAGGGAGAGGGAGAGGGAGAGAGAGAAATAGAGAGAGAGATAGCGAAAGAGAGACAGAGACAGAGAGAGATAGAGAGGTGAAGGAAAAGAAAAGGATGGCGTTTTCCACACGTGCATGGCCATATAGTGGACTTAGGGTTTATGCATTTTGATCCTTATTCTGATATAAAACTGGCGATAATTCTTCAATATCAATGTAAATCGAAAGGAATGGAATTAAGCTGGGAATACTGATGTGCCTCTGTTGATATTGTGTACTATCTGCCAAGGCCAAGCTAAAGATACCATGGAAAGAAGAAACGCAAAACTGAGGGGGCGGGGATTGAGATGGAGGGACAGAAAAAGGGGGTTGAGGGCGTGACTGGACTGAAATCAGAGAGTTCGAATCAAGAATAAAAAGAGGAAATATGATATTAATAGAATTAAAACCTTGAAGAAGATAGTAACAAGTAGAGACAGTAGTAGGGGAAAAAGAGGGGAACAAATATACAGTAATATTTATTAGTTAAAAAGCGTATAAATTCAGAATCAGCAGAGTTAAATAGACTATCCGTCTGTACAGACAGCAGCTCTGGCTACACACACTGATTACAATGCAAGCCCAAATGTCGCTTGGAGAAGACTATCCCCTCGGGCTCTACAATTCTTATTACACGTGAAGCACTACGTGAAAATAAGCCTTTGAGGCTTCATATGTGCCACAGGTTTGCTTCAGTTTGCGAGACGATGTGGTAGTAGGTTTGTCACTGCCACCTTTACTTGTCCTTCCAGGTTTTTGGGGGTTGCTCATCGTTAGATGGGAACAAGAAATCTGCAGCTGTCGTCACAGTTTGCGAAGCTGTCAAATCATCAACTAATCCAAGCTAGATCTGACCTTTTTTAGCTCCTGCAACTTTGGTACGGGGCTGACTGGTTTACATGAAAAATATCTTGAAACAATGGATAAATTTCAACTGTATATGTCTAGAACAACTTAAAGAAACTTTCACAGAGAATAGAGCATAAAATTATCGTTCTTGCCTGCAAGCAACTGACTTCCAAGAGGAAGTTTTCCCACAGGAACGATAATATGCGCTCTATTATCATCCCCAACAAGACTACACGGACAAAGCTTTCGTTGAATCTACTTCTTAATTTCAACTGGTAAAGCAAAACTTACCTATTTTTTTACGAAGCTTAAGACAATGTTTAATGAACAATCTTTAAATTTTGATCAGATTCTTTGTGCTCGCCACATCAGAGAATCTGTACTACACAAGAGATTTTGGTTTTGAATTTCACTACACAATTAATTTGACAAAACCAAATTGACCATTTGTTTGGAGAAACAAGAACAAAACTGTGTGTGTACACAATTAGTCGAGATAAAGTCAATGTAAGGTTATGTTCATTCTCAGGCACTAACTTGAAAAGCAGTATTATATATTCTAAAGAAATGAACTTTACACGTATGGATCTACAAAGCTCTTAACTCGGACTTACTTTGTCACTCTGTCACTGTATGCACCTCTCCCTGTCCCAAGTCTCCATCCCCCCCCCTCTCTCTCTCATTTAACCTAACCCAAATAAGTTGTCTAGAGATGCCTTTTATTGCTGAACAAAACTAAATCTTTTTGTGTTCAAAGAGATGTCTAAAACCTAGCTATAATAATTCTCAAGGTCAAGGACCAGAACCAGCAATAACAAAACCTTAAGATAAAACGGATAGGTAATACTACCAACGTATTTTGCGAGGAAACTTGCTTTGTGATTCAAACTTTATGATGTTTGACCCTGGATCAATGAATGTACAAATGTGTGGCATGTTCAGAACAGATGCTCTTGTCTCCCTCAAACCAGACGCCTATTCTAGTAAAAGTGCTAAGTTAAAAATGTTGAAAAACTGATCAAATTAGGGAGATGGGATAGAGTCCTGCCTTGTTTATGTCAAGCTATAGTCGTCTCGAGTGCTTCTCTCAGTGACGATCAATATCTGAGAGCGAAGACAAGTTGGTCTAGGGGGGGTAGGGAGGGGGTGTAAACTGGTATGCATTTGAGATGTCCTAGTTCTTATCTTAAATTTCTTACATTGATGAAAAGTCCGAAAAGTATAGAAATTAATCAGAAAATACTTGTTTTACATTAAAATTTTCATTGGTCTTAAGAATTCAAAGGCTATTAAACCATTCCTTCAACTTAAAAAATATATATATTTCCTATAATTTTTTAAAGTCTTCACAGAATAGTTTTAGTCTACTTTTTGTTGGTAAAAGACCAGATCAAATAATGGTTACATGGCAGAGGTACGTTATTGACTGACTCAAAGCCACATGACTAAGGTCAGTAAAGGTTGTGACCAACGAGAGACCTTAGGAATAATTCAAGAACATTGCAGGTAAATGTAATAAACCAATGGGGTACTCGACGAATGTGTTCCCCAATCTAGTTAGCCGTCTAGTTAATTTTCTCTGACAAAGAAATATACCAATGTCATTTCTCAAATCTGCTCTAACAGTCTAAGGGTCTTTGCTTTTCATGGAAACAAGTTCTCTAGTTTTAGTGGAAACCAGCTCGGTGTTTGTCTTATATCGAATGCGGTATTAAGAATAAAACATTTGATTGACAATGTAAAAACGACGTTGTTACTAAAGCTTCTTAAAAGTTTTTGGCTCTTATTTTTGCTTATTATCTAGGAAAATGCAACTATAATTTATAAAAAGGGTATCCTCGGTAAATTTTTGAAATGTTAAGTTCATATTTCTATTCTGTATTTCTTTGACAATACCTGTTTCTCATAACAATGAAGGTCTGTTTGTGACTGTGGGAGGAGAAAGTTTTTCCTTAGTTCCCGATAAAGCAAATAAAAATCTTTGATGCGATCAAATCAATAAATTTTATTTCGGTTTTACAAAAATTATTTTTAAGTAGATAAGTATTTTTTATGTTTTTACAACAACAGCAACAGCAGCAACTACAGCAACAACAACAGCAACCACAACAACAATAACAACAACAGCAACAACAGCACAAACAGCAAAACAAAGAAACAGAATATACCTTAATGTTCATCAAGAAGATGTGGTACATATTTACTTATTTAAGTTAGTGATAACAATAATAGTAATAACACTTTTTTATGAAATTGAAACTATTATGGTACAAAAGTTTTGTTTGAAAGAAGAGAAAGCGTGTTGTGTAAAAAAACAACTGAAAGAATGTAAACAAAAAGAGCAAAACAAAAATGCTTCAAAATGTTTTTTTTCTTCATTTTCATAAAAACTGTGTGCGCACGAGTATGACGCTAAATGAAGAAAAAAAATCAACAATTTAGTTTTTTGAGTCGTGTTTCGTACTCTCTCTTGTGCATTTTTAAGACGATGCTCACAGCAAAAAACAAACGTATTCATTTTCTTTCAGTTTCATCATAAGTCTTCATGTCTTTACATAGTGCTATGCTACTCTTGCTGGGTAATAAGATTTTCTACCAATAAGATGCGTGGTTAATGAAGGAAAAAAAAAGGGCTTGGTTTTAAAATGTACGTAACAAACAAACTACCTTGCGTAGTAAACGTTGTGTTATAATCGTGAGCAGCGAACTGTATAAGTGTGAAATTGTAATTTTGGAAATAGATGAACAAGAAAGGCAACAGCAGAAAGCAACAAACAGACAAAAAAAAAGACATGGCAGTCCAGAAAAAAAGACTCCTACGTAGAATGCAATGTCGATATGCTTGCAAGCGATTAAAGCCTATTTTCGAAGAGAAGTTTTTTCAGCTATTAAAAAACCCACAGGTTCTTGCGTTTATGTCCCCGGTGACTTAAGGTAACATAGTTGTAAAGAATTAGAATTTTTCACTAGTTGGCAAGAGGGTTTTTTTTTTCGAGTTTTAGTAATAATGTATTGTTTTTAGATGTTGTTAAAGTTGGAAGGCTAAAGAGAGTCTACTAGCAATGAAAATGTCAGCCATAATTCTGCCAAAAGTCATTGACATGTCATGTAAGAGAACAAAAAGCAAAGAGGTTTAAAAACTCATACTGCTCCTAGTTTAGCTGCTACAACTAGTTCCAATATTTCTTTCTATCACTTCCTACCTCCTCATCTCACAGTCTTGTTCTCGTCATAAAGATCGGGAATCTTCAGATCCCAAAAGATGGTTAACAGTTTCTGTTTATGCAAATTTACATTGAAAATAAAATAGGGTGATTCCGTAAAATTGGATTTTTATGATTCGTACGTAACTACTCTAGAAAGTTACCGCAAATTGAGATTGTTTCAAACCACACTGACAATGATGACATATTTTGCCGTGTAGATTTGAACAGTTTTAATCTAGAATTTGTCACACTCACATATTAAACAACAATAAAAATATCAAGCCAAAGTCGAAGAATTCTCCATCTCACAATACAATAGACATAACTTTATGCTGATAGACAATACATTATAGAATGAAGATACTCCAACATGTTTAAGGTGCAATCTAGAACTAATCTTCTGGAGTCTAAAAATAAATTACCTCAAGTAGTTAAAAAAATTACAAAAGGAAAGAGTTTTATGCAATACTTCCCAACCAGAAAGCTAATTGGCGGTTCTAAGATAGCTCAGATTAGAACCAATAAGATTAATTTTACATTTACTGAAAGTCAAGGATTTCTCTCAAGAAGATCTAGATCGGAAATTTAAAAAAAATAGTAATCAACTTTCACCACCGAAGGCACTATTAAGACTTCACCCCCCCCCCAGCAGACAAATATATACCAAAACAATGTCGACTCATACTTCAGAGCATTGCAGTACGGCAGCCTGTTACTTTAAGTGCTCAAATATTAATCTTTTATAAAATACAATCACTGCCTTTAGTCAAGTACCCATTTTCCAGGTGGGTGGACTTTCCTAACGATTACAACATAAGTCGCGGTTGGTAACCGAAACCGCTACCGCCGGAACACGAACCGGACATGCAAACAACTAAGCTACGCTGCTCCACAGACGACTTTATGTAGTCTGTGCGCTGCCCCGCAAAATCTAGACCTAAACAAGAATTACTGCTAAAACAGCAACCATAACCTGATTTAGATCTAGATCTATTATACTTTTTAAGAAGAATTTTGAGACCTATCGGTTAAGACTCTCATTTAAAATTACGTCATAACCTTAAACATTCTTAAAAGGGAGACTACTTTTCGAATTTGTAGGTCATCTACCTCATTCAAAGTCAAAAGTTGGGATGTTTCTTGGTCTATCACCTTACGTTAAAAAAGTGTATTCATAAAGTTTAACAAGTTAAAGAATGCCATCACCGTTTTAGATCTACAAGGATCTCTAGTACTCGCCTTAATCTTACCGCGTTTAAAATCGACTAACCTTTCAGAGTAAAAGAAAAGCCAGTATGGTTGAACAAATCTAAAAATTTGCGTCTTATTTGTAACAAACTAATAGTAATACTTATAACTTTTATCTCGAAAGCTTTCATTTAAATTCAATGAAATTTTGCGGAGATCAAATTGATGCAGTTGCAATAAAACCTTTAATGTTGTGGCAATTGTTGTTTGTTATTTTTTAAAACAAAAATCGTTAAAAAAAATCTAAAAAATACTGATCGGAGGCAAGTCTAAAACATGTCTATGTTAAGAAAAATTGATTGAAAGACCTGTGCCCTATATGAATAACGCACGTTATCTATGAAAAAAAATTATTCGAAAAAAGACTTTGTCGAAACATTTTAGAAAGTGTCTAAAACTGCCAGTGTTTATATAATTTATCTGACTATTTTTATTTCGTGGTAGTTCCTCTCCAACTGTTAAAAAAACTGAATTCATTTTGTTACGTTTTGTTTCAATTGTTTTTCTCCCTTCTTCATAACAATATCTTCTTTATACGACAAGCTGGTTTCGGAAAGTCTTAAGTTCATTGCCCTCAAAATCTCCGCATATAACATCATTGTGGAAGAAAACACATGAAGTTTCATTGTTAAAATATCAGAAAAATCTAAAACAAATAAACAAAAAAGCATAAAATATTACGGTAGTCTCAGGCTGAAATAGATAAAATGTGAAAGTTATTGCAAAAAGAAACCAAATGTAAAACAAAAAAAGACATCGAAAACACAGCTTGGAACTGTATTTTCTATTAGTCATTTGATAGCTGGAGTGGCAGATCAAATTATAAAACAGGAGAAAGATTACAACTCAAGCTGCCAATTACGCACGAAAACTACGTTGACCGTAATAATAAATTGGTGGTCATTTCAATTTCACAAAATATTAGGATAATGGGTACACGTTTCATTATTCGCCTTGAGTTAAAAATCTGTATTTCCATAATTTGTGTAAGAATTCTAATTTTCATAGGTAAATGATTGAGCTTTAAGCATAGGAACATCATATTCCCATTTATAAATTTCAACGAAAATAGGTACTAAGATAGATAAGTATATAGATACATGTAGATGGATAGATTGAGAAGATGGATAGAAAGAAAAAAAGAAAGAGAGAGAGAGAGAGAGAGAGAGAGAGAGAGAAAGAGAGAGAGAGGGAGGGAGAGAGTGTGTAACAAACTAAGAAAATTAAAAGATTCGTAAAAGGGCTAAGTGGCATAGTACATTCTGTATTAAAGTTTAATTATAAAAAGCAACATTGCTTTGTTTGGAAGTATTTTTTATAAACACTAATTAAAAGTAGATGCAAAAATCCTTCACACTTAAGTTCCTTGTCCTTTCTGTTGTTGCCCTTTAATTTGATTTGAAACAATAATAAATATGAGAAATAATTTGGTCTACCAGATAAATTTAGGACTGTCATTATGTCGCAACATTGCCTTCGGCTTAAAGACGGTAGTATTTAGTCTGACGAGTGCTTTTGGTAATCAACTATTCATAATTTATAGCTCTGTCCATATTTTTGTGCTAAATAGTACAGTTAATGAAGATCAGTTTTTAAAAGAAGTTTAAAAAGGTTAAGACGTATAAGATAATGCAACCTTAAGTCGCCTCCATCTGTTTGAAAGGTTTTCTTCGAATGAATGTATGACTAAATAGAACCAGTAGTATTACTCACTCTAACTAATGTAACTAACCAAGTTTAAGTAATAATACCTTTTACTGTTAGTGTCTTTATTCATGGAAATACACTAGTATAATCAAGCAGTTCACTTAGTTTGAAGAAAAAATTCAAGTAGACCAGCTTTCTTCGACAAAGAAGATTTCTGAGTTTACTTTTTGAAATGAGGCAAATAGTATTACAAGTTCTTTTGTTTTACGTGCTCCTTTTCTCAGCCAGTAGGACAAGAATAGGCGAGAAAAGCTCGCGCAATTTCCATAGCTCAGATAGGGGTTTACCGCTACACCGAATAAATTGCTCGCACTAGCTTTTGGTCAGTGCTGTAAAGATTCCTGGAAGCCTATCACTTATTTTCCCATTCTCTGGTGATCCGAATAGAAAGATATTGAAAAAAAAATGAACTAGGTCTACTGTCCACTCGATTATGCCGGTACGTTCGAAAAACACTTCTCCTCAGCACAGCTAGTTAGAGTGGTTTGCTTTTGGTTTTTCTTACAATTATACTAAGTCTTTCAAAACTCGAAATCTCTGATACATTTTTTAGTTGCGAGGTGACCTCTAAAACATTGATTGTCGTATTTCTTTTACTGAAGAACAACAAAGCTATGCCTACGTATCTCTTTCCCAACGAAAATTGGACTGTATTTAAATAATGTAAAGCGTACTGAAATCATGGACAGAAGATTACCGGGTGATTTTCGTTAATTATACTTTCATTGACCATTTCCCACATTTACCCTATGATTACTTTGCACCAGTGAAGCTTATATATACATACTTCTACTACTACTAATAACTACAACTACTTCTACTAATAATAATAACTACTACTACTACTACTACTACTACAACTACAACTACTACTACTAC
>BMAT01004151.1:152748-174077 GCA_019649035.1 Elysia marginata | reverse complement strand
CCTAGTATAATTGACATGTCTTAGACCACAAGTACAGTTTTTTTCCAAGGAATAGATTTCAGGTCCTAATTTAGCTTTATCGTTTCCAAGGGATTAGAGTAGAAGAACACGCCTAAAATTTTCACTGTTTCCACAAAAGGTATACCCATTATGTCTGTACCATGTGTATATTATTTTGTCTTTCCTGTATTTGTTGCTGTGTTCTCACGATTTAGTCTCACTTGGAAGAATCTTTCAAAGACCTTTATTTTTACAAGAACTTTCTTAAAGTGCATACTGCCTTTCGGCAAGAAAGTGCTATCATAAATAATCATTCTTAAAATTTATCGGACATGTTTTAATTAGGAATCAGGAAGATATCCCTTTAGGTCTGACGCTTAAAAAAGCGAGGATTTGTACTGAGAGGACATTCAACATCCCTGCGCCACGCTTCTATCAAGAGGTAAGTCCGGTGACAAGAATCATACGGATTTTTTTTATCAAACTCCCTGATAACTTTTGATATTTTGTCGTCCTTTTAAGAAGCCTGCCTTGGTCTATGTGAATATCTTTCATCACCTTGCTTAGTCTAGAGGCCAGGGCTTTCGCTAGTATTTTGTAATGTGTGTTTGTCAAGGAGAAAGGTCGCCAGCTCTCAAAGATGTGCTTGGTTATCTTTCCTTTGTGATAGAGATAATACCCCTTCGTGTGTCGTTAAAATTGTATCAGATGACTTTTTATTTTGATATAAAATCTCAAAACTCTATCAGGATTCCGTCTAACCGTTATTTTTTACACCTATTAAAGCTGAAGCAATCTCTTCTTCTTTAGCGGCGTTGTTACATTTATCTTCTTCGACTTTAGAAATTATATAAATTAAGAGCAAAAATTACATCGGTCTGTTGCGTAATATCATTGCTGTTTTTTGCCTCCACTCAGAGTTTCTCTTCAACCTGTAACTTAATTTAGCACTAAAAAGCAGACAAATTAGGCCTATACCTTCTCCGTGAAAACAAGGCATTATATTTCTGTCATGACGTCTCAACGGCAGTCTATTACGGGACTTCTATGTTGGACTCCAGACATGTATGACGAAAACCAGTCAATTATTCCCAAAATATAACGCTCATTTCAAAGAAGGACACCGCACTTTAAAAAAATTAATCAACCGGAAATTGATTGGGCGGAAGGGTCTTCTTGTCTCCTCCGTGAAGACAAGGAAACGGCAGGAAACACGCACAAACAGAAACTAAAACAAGCCACCAAAAAGACTTCAAACAAGTGGGAACCATCTGAATAAAACTGAATTTGATGGGAGAGAAAAGAAAGACCGCTTGAGTGACGTATGTAAATCAGAAGGACCCAAGACTTAGAGAGCAACGGCATTGTCGACTGTTTCGCTTTTTTTTCCTTCTTACATGAATTCCCATTACAATATGCAAAATGTGTGGTAACTTCTACTTCCTGTTCTACCAATAAAGAAAGAGACTATTCGCCCTCTCTACTCACTGAGTTGGCGTAGAGAGTATATTCAATTTTTTTCTTTATACAGTTTCTTTGCTCATGAAATGTTACAGGTTCCACGCAGAGCCTAGATTTTAAACACTCATTGCAAATCTTCATTGTTGCGTCACTACCTTCAAAATTTTTCTCACTCTCTCTTATCTCTTGTAACAACTTATGGGCAAGTACAGGTTACTAAAAAAAAAAATACGCATGTATGTAAAGCACAAGTAACAATTAAGTAATAGACCGAAAGCTCGGTGATTTGAATGATAGAGTTCAAATAAAATAGAAGCGACTCATCATGATAAGATGAAGTGCTTTTGAGTATGAGCACTATATAATCGTTCATTGATTTAAACTTTGCTTGATTTTTATCGTTAATGCTGTTCGACGAAACAATGCATAAATACATAAAGAAAAAAGGGGGAAAAGAGAGATATAGATAGTAAGAGAGAGAGAGATAGAGAGAGAGAGAGAAAGAGAGAGAGAGAGAGAGAGAGAGAGAGAGAGAGTGTGTGTGTGTGTTTAAGAGATAAAAGTACTTTATGGGGATAAAGTAAAGCCGAGCAGAAATAGATTCTACCGAAATGGCAGCAGCAGCAAAAAAAAATTTTTTTAAAGGCAAAACAAACTTTATTGGCATTTTCATAATGTTAAGATACCTAACAAGAACTAAAAACTGCAGAGTATGTGTCGCGATATGCAAATTATTAGGAAGCTGACTTAACACACGCGACAGGCGGTTTCAAAGTAAGATTTCCTTTTCTTTAAAAAGCTATCAATGCTATTGGTGTCACTAGTATCTGTCTGCATCTCAGCCTCTGCTGGCACCGTACTTCCCGTGCATTATAAACGTAATGCTAGGTAAAGCCTGGATTCTTTCGCCGTCTATCCCACCCTGTGGCACAGACAGACCATTAAGTCGCCTTATCCTCTGCGACTTCCTCAAAGCGAGGAACCCCTTCATCGTTTCTACTTACGGCACTAAAAGCAGTAAACCCTGGGATGAAGAAATACGTCATTTGAATGTAGAAACAGTTTTATTGCATCACTAAAAAAAAGTTTTCAGTACGTCTTTTTCCTTTGGTACCCGGATTCTATCAGTATATATCCTGAGCCTTTCTCACAATTTAATTTTATTCTTTCCTTCCGACTTAAAACTATTTTATGTTAGGGTGCGATACTATCTTTCATCACCCAAAATAGTTTTGTGTAAAATTCGAAAGATGATTACTTTCGTGTATTTTTTTATTTACACTTCACTTCGAAAACCACACTCTATGGAACAGATCAAGTTTAAGTGCAATAAAAAAAAAAATTCCATGGATGACTATCGGTACATGTAAATACATTAGAAATTTATATTCTTAGCGAAAAGACCGACTACCTGTAAAAGAAAACTTGATTTTACGCATATTTGACTTTATCGAAGGGTTCTTTTTATTTCGCAACATTTATTTGCCGTATGGCAATAATGCTTCTTTGGATTGTGCTATAGGACAGCTAGATCTTTTAATTTACGGAAGTAGCGATTTTTTAAATTCATTTATAATTTTTGGCGCTGGCTATGTTTATTTTTACAGCAACATATTTTCATACCCTTTTACATGGTCTTTTATATACAAGCCCCCCTTGAAAAAAGAGGTTATGTGAATAACATAGATCTAGAAACTGAGCAAAACAATTTTCTAACGTTTTTCCTACATAGTCAATGACCTAACAAAGAAAGTGGAATGGTAATACGCTCGTAGTTAAAAAAACCTGCCTTTTTTCGCGCACCCTATTTCCTAAAAAAATTATTGCCCATTTAATCCACACATACGATTTTTTAAAACCAGCAACTTGCAAAACAGTACTTTTAGAGGTGTTCAGTTAGGTGCTTGTAGTTTTTACCATGTAATCAAACAAAATCACCCATTAAGATTTCTAAACAATCATATACAAATTTATAATCTGAAAAATTTAAAATTTTTTATACAAAAGGGCATGACAGATACGAAGAATTATTATTAAAATTTCTGAATAAAGAGTGAATCAAACTTTGGTAAAAAACATAAAATTAGGTCCATGTAGAACTTTCCATTAAGCATGTTATAGTAGTGTACCACTCTTTGCGGATAAAGCTAATAAGTGGAGCAGCGTGGTTCAGTGGTTTGCGCGTCGAACTCATGATCCAGCGGTTGCGGGTTTGATACACAACCCAACCTCATGTTGTATTTGTCCTTTCAGTCCACCGACTTGTAAAATGGGTACTGTCTAATGGCAGTACTTGAAATTTATGGAATGTTAGTATTTCAGCGCCTAGAGGCAGCCATACTGTAATGTTCTGACTTATGAATGTTATGACATGCTCTGGTGTGTACAGGCTTGCTGGGGGTAAATATGTAAAGTCTTGAGACTGCCTTCGGTGGTGGGAAACTATAACTATATTTATTATTCACCAGGTTTTAAGGATTTGTACGCCAAGTTTACGTGTTACAGTTACATTTTACATTATCGATATTTAATTTATGACGGTTGAAGAACCAATGTTACAATATAATGTATTTTCTCATTACAACGTGTAGTCATAATAATAATCAAGTTTCATAGAAAATTTACTTGCGATTGCGTCTATGACAAAGGCAAAGGTTTACGCAAACAAAACGAGTTACTTTCAAATTCATTTTTAACTTCACGTTTTAAAGACCTTATCTCCTTATTTCCTTACTGTCTCAACTGGATGGACGGGCGAGTACTCCAATCAAGTAACCCGCCCGCAGGCAATGGTTTCGAACATCACGCGCTAGGTTTTAATTTGGACGTCTGCGCCCCTGCCTGGAAGCTTTCATTGAGATTCAAGACAGGGTGCCAAGCTGTAATGCCACATAAATGACAGAAGAAAGAGAAAAATCTGGGGGATTTCCCGTCTTTACATTTAAGTGTCGTTGTATGACTTCATCAACCTTCTGTCTCTATGTGCACCTCCCAATCCCCGTTTATCTATCTCTCTCTATCTTTATTCTATCTCTCTCTCTCTCTTCATCGCTCTCTAGCTAGCTCATTTTTTTTCCTTCATCTTTTACTTCCAAAACTTTCAGCGCATAAGCAAGACCCGTGGAAATATTATATTTGTATCACGCTCAAAGTAATTCCTTTTTGAGTATTTTTGTGTCTGACCAACGACACTTTATGAGCTCGACTATTTCAGCTTTCTTTGTTCATGTGTATATAAAGTTCGTTTTTCCATAAATAATTTTGTATGTAGGAAAACCAATTTCGCGGACATAATACTAATACGCAATTTTTGTACTGTCTTGAGGGCAGCGCGTTGGGCTACTCTTATTTTTAATTGTCCGATTGCCACTCAATTGCGGCATAACCCTTTTCAAACCCTGTTTTCAAATAAATGCGCAGCCACTCCGCTTCAACTTTGTATAAATGTCAAAACACCTACTTTGATGTCAGAATGTGGTCCATAGATATAAAATTAATCTGAAAATCTAAGTAACATCAAGTATTTCTTAAGGATGGTTGACCATTTTCGGTAAACTTTGTTTTCATTAGAGAACGGTTTGATAAAACAATCATCTAGGATTAAGCACATTCACAATTTGAAAGAATGAAAGGAAACTCAAAACTAAATTCAGTGTGAGAAAATATTATTTACAACTGAATGTCTTCAAGTGATATTATTTTTCTTCTTGGTACAACACTTAAGTAAAAGTCCCAGACAGCGAACATCAGCGTCTGAAACATAAGCTGTTCTTTTTTTCAAATATTTTTTTCGTAAAAAGGATGAATGAATCGGAAGTCGCAAATTTTAATTAACAAGGCGTTGATATTTTGAAAAACGCTTTTTTTCGTAGCTTCCAAATATAGAAATTTGCACTAAATTTGAAAGATGTCGAAAAATCTCGTGATTTTTTTATACAGAAAAAAAGATAACTAAATTTACCTTTGATGGCGTTTTTCTCAATGTTAAAGTTTCCTGCTTGCGACTGATCCACATGGCCTTGTGATATTTATATCTTCAGTTGTTATAGTTTGTGGCGAATAAGTTAGCAAAAATAGAGACAGATAGACAGGTGAACAGATACACACAGACAGACACCATGACAAACAGATAGATAAATGTGTGTAAAAATCTATCGTACTAAAATTCTTCTATTGTACAGTTACTATATTCTCATGTAAGTAGATAGATAGATAGAAAGACAGATAGATAGGTAGATAGATAGGCACATAGATAGATAGACAGGTAGATAGATAGACAGAAAGAAAGATAAATAGATAAACAGATAGATAGATAGATAGATAGATAGATAGATAGATAGATAAAAACATGAAGAGAGCAACAAACTCGAAACAGGCCTGTCGTGCGGTAGGCCTTCCAAGTCCTTATTAATATTTATACAAGCTCTTTTTGCAATCGAACCCTTTTAAACCAGGAAAATAGATATTTGATAAATACATAAATAGATAGAGAAATAGATACATGTATACATATATACAAACAAAGATAAAAAAGAAGTTAGAAACTATAAAGAGAGGTTTATAACATGCCAAAAACAGAGAATAAAACGAGTAAATGGTTCTGGTCCTGCAAGACAGAGTGAATTCTGTGTTATTAGGGTATATATAGCCAACATTTCAATAAAAGCGCCATCATGATTCTCACCAAAGCAGAATTGTACGTTTCTACTAATATCTAAACAATAATTATTTTTATCTTTGCATGGATTTCTAGTTCTGAGCATAGACGTTTTCATTTTAGGAAATAATTTCTTTGACACGACTTTATTGTCTGTTTCATGCTTTGGAATGCGATAACTGGAAAAAAGGAGAGGTCATTTGAACATTTCTATAGTGCTGATAAAGTGCTTTTCACCACTAACTGGCAGCTTGTAAATAGGCCCTCAAATTTGTGTACGAACTCATTCTCACTTGGTTGTTAACTCCTAAGGCCAATACAATTCCATATAAATTTTATTGCTTGTTTGGGGTTTTTTTTGGCTTGATTTATTTCTGAAGGCATACTTCATTTCCCTGAAGAAGACGAGCAATTTTCCAAATAGCGCTAAATCTAATTGAAGGGCGTAGGAGCGCTGGTGGCTGTCTACTGATAAACATGACATTGAAATGATTTTTTTTGGTATAATGCGCCTTAACATAGGTGGTTTGCTCAACCCAAAGTTTACGTATAAATTATAGTTCTAGTACTTGTGTAAAGAAAATACAGCTGGAAACAAATTTGGATATAAACCACAACATTTATCCGTAAAATCGGTGTATTGGATGTTTGAAAACATGAACGCGGAAAATTGATATAAAATAAACCAAAGCGAATCGAACAACTGGCGTTTGGTACCGGTACCTCTTTCAGAAACAAACCTTTTTTAAAAAAAGTTTTTGGATATTATGAGAATGCCTCAGTAAGATAAAAAAAAAAGAAGCAGCGATCACTAGACAGCAACACTTGAAGAGCCGATTTAAAAAAGCGGAACATGAAATTAAAATATAAACTAAAACTGTACATTGAAAGAGGTATTTTTAGAAGATTTTGAGAACCAAATTAATGCTACTTTGATTTTAAGCCATTGTGCAGACATCAAAATACAATCAAAACAGTACATATTACATTTCTGACTCTGTTTTAAAAAGAATCGATAGCAGAACCATTTTCTTATTAGTTACTAAAGGTAAAAGGTAAAGGTAATCCCATACTCGACACGAGCGTAGGGGATCAAGGAGCAGGGTCCTTGTTTTTCTAGGCACATGGCATAGTGAGGTAGTTTGCCATTGCTTTCCTCGCCGCCTTTACTTTCGCCGAGTCTTAAGAGACCTAGCTACCCATCAAGTGCTTGGTGGGCACAAGGGAGCTAATAAAATTTAACCCGGACTGGGGATCGAACCCGGGACCTCTCAGATAGCGGTCAACCGCCCTACCGATTGCGCCACTGCTCACCCCTAGTTACAAGTTGCAGAAAAACACCAATCGCTGTAATGGCGTGTGCGTCAGAGGAATTAAAGATTTTAATGTATTTTTTTATGTAAGGGTGAGGGTTAGGGTATAGGACAAAGCAGATTATGTCGGAAAGGCTGAAGTAAATGTCATGACTTTGTCCGTGGTTTTAATATTACCAAGGATAAAAAAGAAAGTGACAGAAATGGAATTAATAAAATCCGTGTAAAGGTCATTGACTGAAATTACAAATGAATTGAAGCGTTGTAATAATGTTTCTATTGGAATAATGTATGTTTTATAGAATGAATGCTACATTATTACTTTTACACTCAAAAGATGCACTTCCTAAACTTTATAGAATGTCCTTATAGTAAATATCTACGTACAAAAAGTGTTGTGCAAATTTAATTAAGAAAAGTTTTTGCAATCCCAACTGACATAAAGACAGAAACGCACTATGTTTATATATTAGCAATACCTTGGCAACGGACAGTAATCTGGTTTTCGTCGTACACCAGACCAACAGTGCATCTCTTCCTTAATTCCAGTTAAAGATGTTGATTCTGTGCATGTCTTTTTTAATTGGTAAATTCCGCTTCTTAAGCAGCGCCATCAACCTTCGATAGCGACGAGATCTTGACTCCTTTATAAAGCATGCTGGGTATATTTGTTGTGAATTGAAGGTATAAGCTACTTGTGCTTACGTCTTTCTCCAAGGTTGGAAGGCTATTTGGGATGAGCCATTTCTTTGTATTCTTCTAAGAAAAAAAACGTATGAATTGGTCGGTCACTTTTTGCTTGTACTTACAAACTTCAGATCCTGAATTCATGAGACACTTGTTATCGCTGCCGCCCATTTGACTTTTCCCAACCTAGCTGACTATATCGATGAAGAAAACATTGCTTTTAAAAAAAAAAATCTGTCTTCTAGGAACGTCAAGAGTTTGCACCAGTACTTTATCGAAATGGTAATTGTTTTAACCCCTCAGCTAATATCTCCGAACCTCTTTCAAGATAAAACATTTCCAATGGTTGAAAAATTGTAAAGGTATGAAATTAGAAGTGGAGCGAAGTAGGCTTTTTAGTGGAAATGCCCGAAATGTCTGCCTCTAGTATGATTAGAACCTTCAACTTATAGATGCTTCGGCACCCACCGCCTTGCCACTTAGAGAAACATAGCTTATACCATGTCGCCACTACGCTCCTTGAAACAATTCCAGTCGTCTAACGCCTATATTAACATCGGTTTTATTCTTACATCAAATATCTGAATCGCTAAACATAAAGGTAAAGTTTCCCATCTCAGGAAAAGGTGTCTCTTGTTGTGGTAAACACGTGGAGCTATAAAAGGCTCTTTTGAACAATGTTTTGATCGAAATCGTCTGGACGACAATGGCAACCTGAATATGTAACTGTTTCTAGATCTTCGTTATTTATCCACTATTTTTCTGTTCGTCTCAGGTAACCACTGTTTCGAACAACCATCATTTTACTTATTTATATCCTTAGTAAGTACACTTAGCTGCGATAATTTAAAAAGAAAATATCCAATAAAGAGTGGTTTAGATGCCTTAATGTTTGCTACGGCCAAGTAAATAGTATTAATAGACTGTATATATCGACAAACACGAAAAAAAGCAATTACATTTGGAATTTCATGTTGCTGTAGCTCTACAGAAAGCCACATCCACGCATAAAATTTTTATAGAAATTTATTACATTTATATTTAAGCCATCCCTGAAGTATCTCAAGTAGCTTTACATCAAGGTAGTTATGTTAAATAGCTTTTAATTTATAAAGAAAGATTAGGTCTTTATAATATTGTTAGGCTATAAATGGTTCACGAACAAGAATTCTGTTTAATAATTGTCGCCCACTCAGAGGAAAGAACGAAGTATCAGAAAGTGTGTCTAAAAATAGAATTCGAGAGGAAAGAAAAGAATGTGAAAGGAAGTCAAAGAACCTGAATAGAGAACAAACAAGAGACATTAATTAACACCGGAATGCACTCTAGCAGCTTCCGATGCTCAAAATACCTCTTGATTACTTATCTAAAGGTCTGTGGTGATATTTAATAAATACAGAACGCAGTTGTATATCCTACTTGAAGTCATAGTGGCTTAAAAATAGGGTAAAGATTTTCTATTGAAAGCTAGATTGCCATGACATTAAAAAGTGAAAAATCGGACCAATAACTGACAAAAACCCCTTAACTCAATATCACATACCACCTGAAGAATTTTAGTCTGATTACGGTTTTTGAGCTTCTGTTGTGTTCAGTCATTGTGTTACTCTTTAACTCTTACTGTCAAAACATTTAATGTGAAGACAGATGACCAGCATTCGAAGAAGGATGAAGAATGACGTAGAAGAAGAGACCTGAATTACTAGAAAAACTTGGAAATAGACGAAGATATAAATGTTTTTAAAATTTCACGCGGACATCATTACAGTTTTATAAGGCTGACAACAATCAAGCCCCATAAAGGTCTATATCACTGACACAGAACGATGACTCTTTACTCGTACATAACCATTTCCATCCTAAATAACATCGAAATTTTATTTTTTATCTTTATCCATCTGTCGCCCTCTATTTTGCTCTCTCTCTTTCTCTCTTTTTATCTCCATCTCTTCCTATCCCCCTCTCTCTCTGCCTTCCTCACTTCTCTCAAATTTCTCATTTTGGTCAAGGATTAATAAAAATATAAGATGCGAAGGTAATAAGAAAGCAAAGCTTTGAAATTAACATTTATATCCAAAGTTTAGACTGCAAAACAAAGAAAAGTTCGAAAATTCCAGCCCAGACACTGTTTATTGCCTAGCGACAAAGCATACCAACCTACATTACTGACCAGTTTATTGATAACAATGGATGCTGTAAATAGTAATACTAAAAAATCCATACCGCATTCTTTCATAATTTTGTCTCTTAATTGAATACATTTACACACAGTGCAGGAAGTGAATGGAAGTGAATAAAGTATTCTATTAATAGAGAATCTTATAACCTAGAAAATATAAAAAGGTAGCTATCGAGTACAACCTATTCCTGACAACCACAAAAATTTAAAAGGAGTTTCATACTCATCATGAATTGGTGTAGAACATTATGTCTACGGAAATATCCAAGCGTAGCACACTATGAACCATGCAGTAATGCAAAATCCATGTATCTTAATTAATTTAAAAGATGTTATAATTCATTTCATGTACTTGCTAGGGTGCCCAGTACTTATGGCTCTCTTTTATAAGACGTACTTTATTTCATGTTTTCCATCTCATTCAGCAAAATCAAATCATACAACTGCCTGGCTGATTGGCATGCACCCGGCCTGAGGAAAATTGCTGGTACAGATTTGTGTTGCCCGATGCGCGCTTCAATCTGTCACCACCTAGAGTGCTCAAGTCATTGGCAAATCGATTTTGGTTTGGGAATCATGTCATGAAACTGTTTCCAGCAGACAAGCCTGGTTTCTTGTTGATGGAAAGTGGATAGTGCAGAACTGTCCAGGGCAGACACTGAAGTTTAGTTTATATAATTATCTCGGTGACCTTTCCATAAACAGATAGTCCATTTTCGTATTGTACCGTTTTTAATGTTCGCATATGAAGCATCTTAGGAAAGTCAAGAGTACATTGTGTTGAAAAAAGTACCGTCGTGGTTAAACAAAAACTAATGTTGCCAATGATATTATCTATCATATATATTTATAACTGTTTTATTTTAATTTTCCGCTTACTTACGCCTTTCCCTTCTATTCCTAATTTTTTTCCTTTTTATGTCGTATTGACAGGTGACATGTAAAAATTGTAGCTATAGGAGACAGTTTTTCTTCACTAAGTATGAATAAAATTTATCCAAGTTCCAAATAATTTCACAGCTTTACTGTTTTAAGATTATTGGCAAAAATATTTTAATCATGCATGATCATTTAAAAAGTTGTTCTTAAAAAGTCACTGTCGGCATAATGCAGTTACTTCTAAAAAGTTTCAAAAATATTGGTCACAACACAAAAGGTGAAGAATCTCTCTATTTATTACTTTTCTACTCTATACTATTCCTTGGAGGTATAAATAATGTAGATCATAACGAGTCAGTTCATATCTTCTATGGGCTATTTATCAGAGTCCTTACTGAGCACACCAAAACAAAGAGATTATGCCTAAGTCTAAAGACACTAGACCGAACGCATCGCATTCTTCTTTCACTTTTTTATACAAAATTCTAAAGTCAAGTCTAAAAATTCAGCGTCTCTATTATAACAGAGAAAGGAAAGTAACTTCCATCTTCGTTGCATGATTTTATATGGCGGGGTAGGACTCTTTCTCTTTGTTCTAAGTTGAACTATGTTTGCTGAGAAACTAATAGAGATGTTAAATTCTTATTTTGTTTTGACGTGATCTGAGAAGAGTTTATATTTTCAATGAAAAACTGGCGCACTCATATGCCAAATCGATACTTTTATTTATTAGTAGGCGTTTAATGGCAGTGAAATTTGTCTCCTAAATTTTCATGTGCTTTTCAAAATTGGTACTTTTGGTTTTCAACCATTTACGGGTAAATTAAGTCAACGATAATTATGTTCCTAAGTCCTTTTTAGCTTAAATTTATTATAGGGTTACCATTAAGCTCATTCTTAGTCGTTTGGATAAATTGTTAGCTAACGACTATTGACTATAGATAATCAAATCCTGTTTTAAATTGTTAGAATTTTTTGTTAAATTGTATTAGACAATCAACAAACCTACCCTAACTTTAATTTGAATTGAAATCTTCGAGTATACATTTAATGTCTCTAGTTTCATTTGTGTCTAAGCGTTTTTTATTGTTATTGATAAACCAATCAGTTTGCCTTATATTCTTCAATATTTTTTTAAAAGAGTGCTTTAATTACTAGGGTTTTTAAAGATTTTTGAGTAAAGTTTCTTTGTTTGTATCTAGACGTTCCTTTTTTTTAAACTTGCTTGTATTCTGTCATAGAACAGGTATTTATTTTTCCATGTCTGATGTATGAAACCACAATGGTCGCAGAAATGTCGTCAGATTTGATGAGTCAGTTTGAGTTCCTTGTTATATACGGATAACCAAAAACGTGACATGATAATGACAGATAGTCCTCATCTCATAGAGCTTCCATAGTCACTTCAGAGAGGTACTTATTGATCCATTATTGGAAATTTGGCATGGACATTGGTGCTGAAAAAAATGACATATAGCTTGACAATTATATTTCACACTCAAGCACAGAAACGCATCAAACATACTTACTTAAATAAGTAACGCACTTTTACGACGGAAGCAAATTTCTACCTTGCTCTCCCTCTCTCACCCACTTCTTCATCTCTCTCATCATTTTCCTTACAGTCATAAATTCACAGACATATGAAATGCATACATTAAAGAAAGCAAAGCCTTGGAATTCATATTTACGTGCATTTTTTTATTCCGACAATTTTCGAGATTTTGCCGGAACAAAAGATTTTTTGTAACGTTCTGTTTGGCTATGGTTAGAAATAAATCTTCCTTACCTTCATGAAATCTGATATGCATTCCAAAGAGGGTTGAATGGATCATTGCTATATTTAACGCTTTGGTCATGGAGTCTTTCTTATTTAGATCTTTTATAAAGGGCATTTCTGACCCAATATTTTTCCAGCCTTTTTATGGTTTTTCTTTATTCTTTGTTTGTTCCCTTCTGTGATGTTACTTTCCCAACAACTTATGCCAAATGTAATAACACTTTGAATGAGAGCTTGATACAAAATTTTAAGAATGCTTTCATTTACATAAAAAGACCAAGTTTTAAAGGAAAGATAGTCTCCTGTTCAACTCGTTGCATAAAACATCAACATGGGCATGCCAATTAAGTTTGTTGTCAATAGTAAAACCCAAATACTTGTAAGAGGCGATGGTTTCAACGGATTCATCATTAAATTCAAACTGGCGCATAGGGTTTTTTGTTATTCTACAGTCAATAATCATCTCTTTTGTTTACTCAACATTGAACATGAGGAAAATTTTCTCACACCAACCGACAAAGTATTTGACTTCTTCAAAGTAACAATCTGTGAAGTTGCTCAGTAAGCCTTGAATGGTTGAATCATCAGCAAAATTGTAATAAGGATTGTGTTTTTATGACTACTGTAATCATTTGTATAAATGGTATACAATTGCTGGTGACAGAAAACACCCTTGGGGCGCATCCATGCTCATTTCAAGTCATTTGTAACAATTCAGAAAAGCTATCGTTTATTTTTACATGCTTTCGTCTGTGTGTCAAGAACTCAGTACTCAGCCAATAATATCATTTCCAATATTGAACTCTTTCAGTTTCTGGACCATGACATGCGGTGGAATTGTATGGAATGTCGATGAAAAATCAAAGAATAGTACGCGAGCATAGTTACAATTTTGCTCTTGATGATTCAGCGTGTTGTTAGTAAAAAGTAAGCACCCGTCCTCAACATTTTTTTTGCCTTGTATGCAAACTGAAAAGGGTCAAATGGTTCTCTTATCTCATGGATGGGATGAGAGCAACAGGTCTAGGGTCATTTATAGACTCAATTTTTTCTCCCCTTGGGCACGTGTATATTTTCAGTTGTTTTCAATAATTTTACGATTACTATTAACGTCACTGATAAATTGAAAAGAAAGGTAAAAATTTGTGGCAACTTACCAATAACTTACCAAGAAGCCTGTCAGGCCTACATGCCTTTATTTATGTAAGCGACCTTCTGCCTCGTAGGTGGTTATTAGATCATACACTTGTCAGTTGAGCGACATTGAAAGTCAAACAAAGACAATTATATGACTATATCGAACTGCTTGATATTGCATCGTAGCTATTGTAGTTATCGTCGTTGTTGCTGTTACTGTTCTTGTCGTTATTATTATTATAATAATTAATATTATTATCATTATTATTATTATTATTACTATTATCATTATTATAACTAACACCATTATTATAATTTTTTTATTATTATTAATATTGTTGTTGTTGGTTTTGTTGCTTTTGTTGTTGTTGTTCTTCTTCTTTTCCTTACACTCAAAGATAAGACAAATACAAACTCCAATTTAAGTAAATATAGATTTAGATTCGTACCGGTACATTCATCTGCGTTAAACTGTTTTGCAATTAACTATTGGGAAGATAACCAATCCTTTCGATGGACAACCGAGACCAATATTGAATTGCTTTACTCAAAAAGAAGTAAGAGACAGCATCAACAAACTCAATAATGGACGCGCTCCATGAGGATTATATGTAACGAATACCTCCAATATGCGCCAGCCATTATAGATAAACAAATCGCGCAAATTATAAATAAGACATTCGAATCGCATGAACCCTTGAGGATAAACGACGGCCTCCAGATAACTCTCCCAAAACCAGGAAAAGCAAAAGGACCACCATCAAATCTAAGGCCAATAACTTTGCTGAACTCTTTAGGAAGATCCTGTCAACTATTGTGCTGAGCCGTATTAGGCCAAAAATAGAAGTATATCTATCGACCAGTCAAAGCGGATTTAGACCTAACTGTAGCACATCAGACGTAACATGGGCGCACAGGTGGCTAAAAGCCAAAGTTAAAAAAGATGCAAACCTGGAAATAAACATCACTGGTATTAACTTGTCAGCCGCTTTCGACACAATCAATGGAAAAGAACTACTGACAGTTTTGAAAGAAATTGTGGAAGAAGACGAGGTGCACATCATTCAGTTTCTACTGAGCGAAACCACACTAGAAGTCAAAGTGGTTGGGTGTAACCAAGAAACTCCTTTTACCACCAACATGGGAACTCCACAAAGGGCAGTCTAAGCCCAGTTCTTTTCATAACCTTCTTGAATAATTCTCTAAAAGATATCAGGAGTGCGCAAAACAACTCACAGCAGCCAGTTCATGAAGTTTGACTTAAATAAAACCCTGATTGACGAGGTGAATGACTGGAAGGCTACGCTTGGCGGAACTTTCATCAAGAGGAAATCATTGGAATCATCGTTGGTCAAAGTTAATCGATCGTCAAATTCACGACTTTGAAAAGTAGACAATAGTGTGAGGAACTGTTTTGTAAATTTGAATAAGTTACCTTAAGAATTTGTAAAGTTTTAAAGATTTTCACAATACTTACTGACGCCCCCAATATTATAATTTACATTTGTTTCGTTTTAACATAGGTCAAGAATTCGGCATATCATAAATCAGACTGAACTTTCCGCTGTAACTCTCGTTTTTACTTTAGGCTATTGGAATCGAAACAATGCTAAAGCTAGAAATTTGTGTCTTCGGCCAGCGCTTTTCCAGAAATAATAGACACTTATTTCTATTTACATTATTACTATTATTATTATTATTATTATTATTATTATTATTATTATTATTATTTTTTACTATTGTTATTATTATTATTATTATTATTATTATTATTACTATTATTATTATATTATTTTTAATATTATTATCATCATTATTATAATTATTATTTTTAATAATAATACATTACCGTCTGTTCTTTTGTGATGACTTTAAAAAACTACTTTTTCTCAGCTCAGAACTTTTTTTTCTATCAAGATCCGAAATCATTCAGATCTATGTATTACATCGCTGTGAGTACTAACAGCTCTCCCTCCTCATTTATCACAAGGAAGAGCCAAGGATATTATTTTGATTTGGTCAAGTGTTCCACGCAATAAAGATGCTATATCCGCCAACACTGCCATTGAAATAACTTTGGCATTTTCGTTTTACAATAAGACACGTGCTCAGGTTTCACGACTCGGAAAAAAATTAATGCTTTATACTATATGAGATAAATTTTTCATAACTGTAGAGTGGAATTTTATTCAAGAATTAGTTCACGTTCTTGACAACTTTTAACTTAACAATGTTTTCTCTTTTGTTTTTCTTTCTTTTATTGTAAGGGAGATAAGAGTGTATAGCATTACTGTGCTCCCTCTCATTAATCGCAAGACCAGTGAAACTTAGTTTAGAAAAACGAGAGATCCTGAAAAGAATTTGCTTCAATTTCAAAATCAAATCTTTAAATTTTATCAAAGCGGTTTAAATCTAAATTATCTTAGCACTTAAGTGATCATGTACTTTAGTTCTTATATTAAGATAATAATGTTCACAATCCCCAACAATACGGATACATATTAATATCTGCTTCTTTACCTTTGTCTACAAGTCAGAACTTATAAAGTTGAAATTTAAAAAAAAGATTATTTTTTTTCTTACTTTTTAGCAACCGGTTGAACTTTTATCGACAGTGATGCTGCTACACTAAATTTCTGAATCTGTAGCAATCCTGCACGTATATAATTATTTTCTGGCACTTTGTAGCGCGCACAGTGATAATAATTACCATCTTTTTCAAAGGCTGGTCTCAAACATTAAAAACAAGATGAGCATATTTATGAAACAACCAGGGAATTCTTATGACCTTTACCGGCGTTCAAGCTAAAATGCTTGCACTCGTAGTTATCGAAAAACGCTGACCTAGTGAAACCCAAATCAAGTGGACTGGGAACACCCGGGAGTATTCAGCAAGCCTATCTCTAGATCTAGTCATATTTGTTTCAACTTTAAAAAAAAGAGTAAACTTTTTTTGGCAGGCGAGGAAAAGTTATCCGTTGTGAGAACTCTCCAAGCGGGCCCAGTAAAGTCTGGATAACTAGCTTCAATTCTCCATGTATCTAACTGAACTAAGAACTGGCGATTCACAGCAAGACCCCCAAGGGATGCTCATCGAAGAGAAACATTTTTGACATGTGTTAATTTATCACAGTTCTATTCTACTCCGCGTCAGTCTTAAATTTGTCGATAAAGTAAGAAGAAAAAAAACTACATGTCTGGTGTCTAGACCTTTACATAACTGAATGACAGGATACATTATCGTAAGAAAGGTCACATTGCTCAAGAATGGATGTAAGATTTTTTTTTCATCAGAGACTATTTTTATAGGGGGATATTTAAAAACCTATAATTTGTTAGAATGAAAAACTTGGTCGATTGTGTGGGCATGTGGATTAACTTAAAACAAATTTACTTATTGTTTTTGGCATTACAAAACTAAAATTAACTCAATTTGTGGGTGCCTGGTTCTTCTTAAAATTACTGAATTTTAAATGAAGACATTAATAAAAATAGCATAGCTTTAAGTAGGCACTGTGAAACAATTAAAATCAACGAACTCTTATAAATGACATTTTTTGACATAAGAATTTCATAATTTTTTTTAAAACCTGGATTAATCAAAAGTAATTTTATTTAAAAAGATGACTTTTTGGACTCATCAATGTTTATGTGTGTTCTTTATGTCATGTTAACTAACATCGAAACACTAAGTTCTTTTTACATGAAGCAGCAATGAACATTTAAAAAGTGGGGACAACCAGCCATGATTTAAAATTTTTTTTTCAAATGACCAAAATTGGCGTAGAGCAGAGGTTTGCGCGTCGCACTCGTAACCCGGCCGTTGCGGGCTCGATTCCCAACCACGACTCACTTTGTGAAAGCAATTTTTCCACTTTTTTTCTCAGTCCACCCACATGTAAAATGGGTACCCGGCTAAAGACATTGCTTGAAGTTTGTGTAACGAAGTTAGACATTGTTCTAGTCTAGTTCCTTAGTCATGCTATGTACAATGTGGACCTAGATTAAGGCTACGCTTGTTTTTTTAATGGAATGTGTTAAGCATTCGTAGTTATAAGTAACTTACGGATTTCATAACTCGTTAAAATCTAGAATGATCGCCTATTATTAGTTTTGTAGATCTAGTCTTCTGGATTTATCTAGATTACTATCTTCCGGTTAATTTACATAATGTTTGATGACCGGCGACCTATTTTTAACTTGGCTCGCGATTGGGTGTCCTTGCCGTATGAGGCCACACCTTTCTCACCTTTCTTGTAAAGGGTAGAATTTTCGGGAAATTCCCAGAAATTGTGTGCTATTTCTAGATGTGTGTTTTGCTTATAAATAGAGCTCGCGTGGTTGATAAAGAGAGAAGAGACCGAGAAGACAGAGAGAGAGACTCAGAGACGACGGAGAAGATAGAATACTGGATTAACAGAGAGTGAGCAGTTTTGAGCAAAAGTTAGATCTACGATTTGTTTATGCTGGACATTGGCAATTCCACTGTTATTATTTTCGACTGCTGCTGGATGTGAATACTGTTTCGTGTTGATTTCTTCATTTTGAGTTGAATAAACTTATTTTCTACGTTCTTCACACGACTTTTCACGTTTTCAAGATTTTAAAAGAACTCACAAGTCTCGCATCAGGAGTTTTATTCGTTTACTCGATTATTATTTCTGGTGTTTGTGACAGTTTGTAAGTTGTAAATTAGTATTTGAGCGTCTAACAGGCAGACTTAATGTAATGCTTTGAAATATTTATTCAATTTGCTTTGGTATGTATTGGCTTGCCGTAAGAAAGATGAAAAGTCTTGAGACTGGCTTCGGCGCTGGAATACTATAACCATATTTTTTTAAGAACAACTTTTTTTTCTGTTATGTGGAAGGTGGCAGGTTGCTAAAAAAAAAGAAAATCTCGCGCCCAGGACGAATGAGCCAGATGTTGCAATTTCCAAGGCGCTGTTGTTTTGAATAAGACATTTTGAAGCTTCCAAAAGCCAAAAAAATTTTTTTTAGAAAATAAGCAATATTTTGTGGAAGATTAAGAAACTTTTTGTTGATTCAAGATAATGAAAAAACGATGAAGAAATAGATCTTTAAAGGGGGGCATTTTCTCAACAAAGGAGAGTTTTAACTTCTTACCACTTCGCCCCGGACGCGAGGCAAATTTAATTTTCAGTTTTGCTGTCCTTTCAATCCTTAGACATTTCATTGCACGGGAAAATAGACAACCAATCATACAGGCAGGATTCATCAAAGGCACAGATTCAGTAAACTAGGAGAACAAACTCACACAGATGAAAAGGGTTGATAAAAAGCATACAGACCTAGAAAAAAGAGGAAGGGGCCTTTAAACGTAGATTGTTTATGTCGTAAAATGCAGAGTCAGACAGTCTTTTGCATCATGAAACTAAATAGAGAATTGATGTAAAACCTTATGAAAATGACAAAAAAATGTTTGGATTAGCCTGTACATAATTTGAATATTAAGGTTAAAATACCCGTTATAAAACAGATCATCAAAGCTGATCAAACCACAGAAACAAAATTAGTAATTTGGTTTATAAAAGGTTCACGTCCTAAAAAAAGAAAAGAAAAAGCGTTTATAACAAAACATAATATATGTTGAACTTCCTACAATTTATTGCATAAGAGCAGGAAAAAATTCATTAATACAAACAGCAACCATGGTCTTATAACGGGAAAAGGTTTCGGGGTTGCGACTATTTTGCAATAAAATATAATTATCTTTGTCTTAATAAATAAAACAAAACTGAGAAGACGTAAAGCAATTACTTTTTTATGAGTTTATTTTTGGAAAATACATCTAACACAAAAACGAGGCTTGCTCTCCGCATCATTTCCCCTTTTAATTATGTCGTGAACTGCAGCAGTGTATCATCCACAGGCTTAGTGCCCTGGTTGCATCCATCACCCTGGCAACAGAAGGTACAGTCCAGCGTGGCCGGCACGGTAGGATCAATCACCTGACATTCTAGTTTGGGACTTGAAGTGTTCCACCACTCCTGCTCGCAGGTTGGCATATCCATACACCTAATCCAGTTTAGAAAGTAGGATTTGGAAGTTTTAACTTTGATGAAAACAATTAAAAACAAAAATAAAAATGTTCTCGTGGGTTTACATTGCATTTCGTACGCCAAATTAAAGGATTATTCGCAAGTATTCCGTCTTAAGCTAAATTGTTTTCAGAGTGCGGATACAAAGGCTGGTTAATTTTTTGTAATGATTTTGATCTATATCTATAAAATGTCACTTAGTTCTTGGGGTCAGTGAGAGTTACCATTCAATAACCTCTTCCGCATTCCCACCATCTCATGTTTAACTTTATGTTACGCGATTTCCAATAGGTCTAGAAAGTAGCGGCATTGCATTAGTTGGTAAAAACAAAAATGGCGGATTTTATTTGGGGTGCTGCTTAGGTTAGATACTATTTAAATAATGTCACTTGAAGTTCCTTGCCACTTGGATCTAGTATTTTTGCATATAAAAGAAATACTCAAATTAAATATATCTTCCACGGCTATACATAAAGCACACCGGAAGAAATTATTTTGGGACGACAAATTTATGTGACAACGTTTCCTTTATTCTGTTCTAGATCTATATCTAGATCTACCGAATGATGTAAGAGCCAATCAACACCGATACACCCAGTCCCACTCCAAAGGCAAGACTAGAGAAGAATATTAGCCTAAAAAGCATCAAGAGAAGTGAGGATTTCACAAAATTCGATGAAAAACTGACCAAGGATCGAGTCCAAGGATGGAAACTTGGTTGGTGCCTTATTTGAATCAACTAGATCTAGACCAACCAAGGCTGTTAAAAGTGACCCTAAACTACAATCCAAACAGTACCCCAAATAAAATCCGCCACAAGGCGGTTTGTTGCACAGACTACACTACTTTAGTCTGTGGTTTGTTGACCCCTATAGTCACGTGACTATTTCCGGGTATAAATAGGTCAAACCCATTAATTTTGGAAAAGATTTAAAAAAAGACCTTCAAATGAATTATTGTTTTCTACAGAGATGCAAATCCGTTTAGCAGCAAACTTAACGCGGTCTGTACTATTAACGCAGGTTATTGCTCTTTTGCACTTTAAGCTTCGACTTCTCAAGTATCTTAAAATTTGGTGCATCGCAAATTTAGATGTTTTGCAGTAACACTGTCTAGTGATACAGTTTTCACTACTAGTATGCTGCTGCTTCTATTGCTACTACTACTACTACTAC
>BMAT01004151.1:120974-130209 GCA_019649035.1 Elysia marginata | reverse complement strand
GTACTACACCCCATCAGCGTTTAAAGGCGTTTTGACATGAAAACAAACTTAACTGCTATATTATATACATTATAAACCATGGCACTAAAAAAACATTTAAAGTACAATTACGAGATTGCAAACTTAACTCATTTTGGTGAAGGTAAAAATAAAGGAAAAAAAATTAATGAAAACCAAAACCTGTGCGACCTCGTAGATTTGAGATTATGCTACATGGAGCTCTGCCTTGTTTCACCTGGTTAATTCAATGGTCAGTGCAATACAAATTAATATCCTGAATCATTAGATTCTAATATGGCATCGACCCAGTTCTGTTCAGTTCCACCCACACTATCACGAGGTCGGCTTGTGTTTATCCTCGTATCGCTTGGTTTAGTATTGATTATTGGTTTACGATCTGATCCGTTTTCTCTCGAGACGCGCGTGTGTGTGTATGTGTTTGTGAACACACCGACGCTGAGAGCAGATAGATCTATACTCAAACGTTGCTTTACTCTCAGCTACAAGCGCGTGCTGTGTTTGATGGATTTGGTTAATACAGAGCGAAAGCATTTTAAAATATTGGTTACTTTAGCCATGTGAGTTACTATCTTGACAGTTTAATGCATCTGGCTGTGACTTTGATGGATTCAGCGCTCATGTTAAAAAAACCAAGGCAGTTTTATGATTACCTTGTTGCCTTGGAGTTCATCTGTTCGAGAAATAATTCTGTGCATGTTTATGGCTACCATGCTGTTCTCCAGTTTTTACAAGCGTTAAAGAGCTGAGCTGTTAGTTTCAGCCGTTAGGTAGAGACTGTTCGTTTCAGATCAATAAGCTTATCTGATGTCTTCGACAGCTTGTGAGCCCAATCTCTACCCACCGTTTCGAGTTTCAGAAGTTTTAGCTACAATAAAATGATTGTCATACAAGATAAAGAGTCCATTATCCTTAAGCTACCGAGCTAGAAGCTCGGTAAGCTACCTGCAGAAGGAATGTAAAAGGGTCATCGAGATAGGAAATTATTGAAAGCTTTCCCCTGAAATGTTTCACCTGCCTCGTGTCATAGTTATTATGTAATACAAAAATTTAATTTGCTAGAAGCTGGCAACGGTAATTCTTTACACTTTCGTGGTCTGTAGAAAAAAAATGTTAGAAAGTTAATTTTATCTTCATAAATTAGCGAGTTCATTGAACCTTCACCCATTTTAAGACAGAAGGATTAGCATAATTATTTTTATTTTTCAGTAGGCGTGGCCAGTGCGAATGAGTCGGGGGTAGAAAATCCTAATTTCAGAGAACGCCTTTCAAAATTCTATTCTTCTTTGGCTTTATATTATATTATCAAAAGTTTCAACACATTTCCACAAAATAATTATAACTTAATAAAATTTGTTATGTTTGTATCTCAGAAAAATACAATGTTCAAATGAGCGACGCGAACATTGTTACTGCCGACCCGTTTGAGCTAGCTGTTGCGAATACGAGGCCCCTACTTGGTGATGAGATAATTCTAGCAACCCTCTTCGCCCAACACATCCATGAATAAAGAGGGTAAATAATTTGTGAACAATAACTCCTAACCCAACCTTCTGGTTATAAATAAAGAACCAGGAAGAATCAAAAGTGTTATCATATAATCGATTGCACCTTGAAACAGACATGATATACGTTGTAGATGATATCCGTCTGCATCTTGCGTTTCCATTCATATGGGTAGCTTTATGCTTCGCTAAATATTGTTTCGTTTGCATGATTATTAAAAAGTTTTTTTTTATCTATTGTATTTATATTATATTATTTGTTTTTCCATGTTCGAGAGTTCGTCATGAGGCGCTCTAGCGTGAAATGCATGATAATGTATGCGCTGATTCTAGTTACTAGAGGTAAAGTAAAGAATCAAACAAAGACTATCATATCTCTCCCTCTGAACATGATTTCATCAAGGAAATGTAAAAAAGGAAGGGGCTTTCTGCTTGCACTGGTAATCAAGCTTATCGCTGGTTGGGTTCCATTAAATACGTCCTATCTCCTTGTTAAAGATAAAGGAACGTATTATCTAAAACGCCTATACGTTTTTTTTCCTTACCACAAGCTTATTTTTCTCCACATGTGCATACCTTTTTATTTTACAATACAGACTTTAAGCAGCCAACGCATGAGCATAACGGGAACGTCTGTGGGTCTATTTTTAGAAACTGGTTTCATTATTTTTATAGTTTCTTTGATCTGTTTTCCCGATTTTCACGTACGCGTAGTGAGACACGGTGCGTGTGCTTAAGGTCTCTAATGATTCCTTCGAGACGTGTAAGCTGCGTTGTATAGATTTAGGTAAACAAAAACTTTCATAACGCCTTCATGGAAAAACTGCTTTTATTTGGAATTGCTTCAATGGAAATCGATTCAAGGTGGTATTATAACAAGGATGATTAATAATAATAATGTTATTTTTTCCATTATTATTGTTGAATTATTATTTTTTCATTATAGTGGGCTGACGGTTCAAACTGTCAACATCTTCTCCTTTGATGCCAGACAACCCAGTTAGTCAGGAGTCTCTAAAGACTTACATTAATTTATTTAGCAATTCTCATTGAGGTTCAGGAGAGCCAGGTTTCGACTTTTAAAATTTTAATCAATGTCAACGTCTAGATCTAGATTCGAGGGCTTGCCATTGTAAAATCGAAATGCGATCTATAAGGATGCACTTTGGCGAAACAGTAAAGTGTACAGACTTTCTTTGGGCACCTTTTCTAGGAAACTCTCGCTCTAGATCATAAGTGAGCGGTCTTTGACCAAGTTATTTTGTTCAAAACTATGCAACATAAATTCTTAATATGCTTTAATATGCAAAATTATGGAAAAAAATTACCGAGAGAAAGGGAAGTATAAGTCAACGGCAGTTCTAAATTATGATCAACATATCAATACTTTGATAGAGTCTGTAACACAACCCCATTGAGGTTGTTTTTTTTCCTTTTGTGTCTAAGCATGAGTCTTGAGGATAAGCATAGTTATATAATTACGTCGGTTTCATCATAGTTCCTTTTCAAAGTTGAAGGAGAAGGAGGAAGGTGACAAGTTATAATGATTTATAATAATAATCACGACAGTGGAGGAGAAGAAGAAGAAGAAGAAGAAGAAGAAGAAGAAGAAGAAGATGATGATTATGATGATGATGATTTGCCTTATGAAAGAATTGTAAATACGAATCATAAGTTTTCTTGATTCGTTTGCTTGCTTTTACTCCTACATTTTAGCTTTACTGGGTTGTGTGGTGGAAAACTTTGAAAAAGTCTATAGTGCTTTTATACGAAGTTAGGAAATCTCGCAAAGCTTAAAGTAGCCAAGCAATACATCTTTGTTCATTGGTCATGTTTTCTGATTTTTTTTCTTACACTAGTTATGTTTTAAAATGTTTTTTGACTTATGGAACTAGCAGACATATAGTTGGTTATCCTTAGAAACAAACAAGAATTAAGACACGCATGTTTAAAGATTATATACATATGTGTTAATAGACAGATAGGTAGGTAGTTAGACTGCAGAAGAAAAATGAGAGACATAGGAAGTAAAAAGAGGGGAAAAGACGGAGAAAATTGGTTTTGACAAACGTTGCTAAACGACGTCATCCATGTGTTCATCTGGCTTGAGTAATGAGCAGCTATAGAACGTTATAACAAAAAACCCTTTTGTTTGCCTAACCATCGACACTTACCGCACTTGTTATAAAACGAATGGTATTTTCTGGCTCAAAGATTGTACGAATAAAACAGGGTTGTCTGTTTAATTCTAAAACTACGAGTTTAGTTAAAAGTAAGAAAAAATGAGTAAGTTAAAACTAAATGAGAATGGAGCAATTTGAGGAAACCTAACTTCTTCGTAGTTGTCCCAAAAGCTGTTTTGGGGATAAGTCAGGGAAAGTCAAACACACAAGGTAAACAAACATTGTCTGAATCACAAGGGGGCGCAGTTTGTCACCGGGGAAATCCTGTTGTTTTAGCCATGTTTGTGAGAGCGCACTGAGCGGCTTACCGCTGGTTTCAAATGTCACCAACACAAGCTTTGTCTTCACGTAATTGACGAAGTCCTAGGCCACAGTATGGAGACCAGGACACATAACCTTAAGATTTTCTCTGGCTGAATAAACGTAGACCTATGTTTAACAGGCTTAAAGATGTAATCTGTCCTCTTTTATATGTTTTTTTAGAACATGCAACAATTTAGTTCAACTCAAAGTTAATAGTCATTCAGAACTATTTTCTTGTTTTGACAAACGAAAAACGAACTTTAAATTGTTCTTTTTGTTATTACTTATAGCGTTTTCCAACACCATTTAATACATTGGTAACTGAAATGCTTCTTAGTAAAAAATTCAAGTTTTAATGAGTTTTTGTACGTAATCGTAATTAATTGTAAATAATTATTTTCTTCTTTTGCAGTGGTGTTGCCGGCGATAATTTTTGAGTAATGAAATATCCATCAGCTTTTTATAAAAAATTTCATCGAGCAACAGGGGATATCTCTTCAATGACCCGCAGATAAAGAGACCAAAACATATGAACCATGCAGCTCACCGCTGCCTATCACCTGGCTCTCCTGTGCTTTGGTGTCTTGTTACCTGCACTCGCTACGGAATTCCTCGCGCCCGGTGCCTTCCAGAACCTTATTGTGAGGAAGGTTACCGTCAGCCAGGACTGTGACGACGAGTTTGCCTGTCGCAGTAGCAGCTTCAACAGTACTAACTGCAAAGACCAGGGGGTATGCTCAGAGGTAAAGAAAT
The DNA here is from genome assembly GCA_019649035.1 of Elysia marginata. Classification (NCBI taxonomy): domain Eukaryota; kingdom Metazoa; phylum Mollusca; class Gastropoda; family Plakobranchidae; genus Elysia; species Elysia marginata. The sequence goes on along the minus strand of BMAT01004151.1, from coordinate 125,447 downwards.
GCAACGGTCGAGAAAGCTTCCCATCTATGGAGTATCCACTGGTCGACTGGCAGTCGTCCCAAGCTGGACGGAACACCCCAGGCTGCACTCTAGTGTCAGGTCAGCCCCAGAACCCACCGCCTGTAACATTCCCACGTGCGGACAGTCGCACTCTGTTAGTCAATGGAAGTTTAGTGGATTTAAATCCTTGCTACACAGAGAGAGCAGAGCCATTGAATTCGTCTTTCACCTTGGTTTTGTGGTTGAAAGCTGACTGCAGAAACTGGTAAGATTTACTTTATCAATTTTCATCTTTTCTCACGCTCTTTTTAGGTTAAGAAATAACAACCTAAATATTTAAAACCCGAAGTAACTGGCTAAGAATTCCTCGAAGTGGTGACATTACACCAGACGTAAAGTCTTAAATATAATTTTGTCTCGTTTCTAAAACGGAGACCATTATTAAAACTGAAGTCATTTGAGTAAAACATACAAAAAAAAAAGAACAACGCATGCAAATCAACAATATTAAATGAAAACTTTTAGCAATATTTCTTGAATACTATAGTTTTGAAATTCAATGTGCAAGTTACACAAAACTACTTTGAAAAAGTTCCAGAAAAATCACGCCTTTAAGGTACAATTATAGTTATCAAAGCATCTATGGTAGAAATCTTTGATATCGGTGATTGATTCAACTTCATGTAGCTACCATCTCGTTCTCTTCTGTGTAAAAGCATATGCCTGCTAAGAGTGCCCAATGGAAGCTCTAATGTATCGTATGCGGAGAAATTGTTTTACACCATCAAGTAGGCCTGCTTGGTTTTATTCTTGTATACAAGCAAAGTTGAAAATCATGGGTGCCTAGTTGTCAATGTAAATATGAATTGATTTTTGTATGCCATAATTATAAAACAGGAAAGTGGACCCTCTTAAATCAATTATCTTTATGTAAGCCTAATAATTTATGTTTTAGCAAGTCTCACCATGTATCTGCGTCTAGATGAGAACGAATCGGTCGTGGGTTACAAAAGAAAACGTTTTCTGGACGTGGAATACATGTACCTTGAATGCATTTTATATTTCTACAAATTACGGAAGGTCTAGGCCCTAGGCAGAATATTCTAGCCAGCTACTATTCCGGAACGGCAGTGGAGGCATCTTGAACTATGAGCGCTGATTTGCTACTCTTTGAACTGACCGTTTAAACCTAAAACCTTCATGGCAGCTTGAGAATAATCGAAGCAACCAGGGGATGAGCTAAGTTTGATTTCAGTTGTGATTTGAGAACGGAAATCATTTGGCTCGAAAGGTGTGTAGAATTTCAAAGTTGAAAATTTTCTTTCTACAGAGTGACTACATGATGACCTATAAGTCTGTACAAAAAGGTCACATTTTTCACACTTGTGCCAAAGTGGTAGGCGGAAGAACACTCATACACATACACAAATAGTTTCTCCCGCTGCGTTTGTTGAATTCTGTAGAATGTCGGTCAGGTCTAGGTCTAAAATCTCGGTCTCGAGTAGGAGTTTTAAAAATTCACTGACATTTAGAAATCAATTTGATACTCTAAATTTGGAGTTAGATTTAATGATAGATATAGAAGATATTTTGATATTGTAGAGTCTGTATTTGGCCTAGATATAGTCTTTGGGCACCATTTTTCTTCATTTTACGCTCTGCGTTTCATATTTTCTTCTGCTATAGCCTTAGGGCCTAAGCTCTGCATGTCAAGTTATGTACTTCATCAAGGTCACCGTTTTGGTAAAGACACATGGATTACATTATGTTTCAACCTCATTGTGTATTAATTGTACAAAGGAATTGACTCAGTTTTAATTATTTTTACCCCAGCTCTGTGTTAGAGATACCTCAGGCCAATGCTGAAAGTATCCATGTTCGTGTAGTTGAGAATGCTTTGTGCATCAAATCGGACTGTGCGCCCGTTTTATCGAAAGGCCAGTGGAAACTCATAACGCTTCGGGTAAGTGCTTTAGATAACGTTTGGTTTTCTTTTTAAACGATTCACTTTTTGAAAGCTAAATAATTGGAAACAGTACTTTCTCTTCTTTTAAGGTACCGGGTAACCGTTTTCTTTGTAGAATATGTAAATGACTGACAATTTTTTAAAACGTGTTTGACTAGGATTTAAGTGTAGGAGAATTATTTAGCAGTCAGTTGTATTTCCGAATACCCGGTAATGTTAACGTCAAAAGTCTTGTAATATTCCTGTATTAGGTTACTAAATCTATATTAACATTTGAGGACTTTTGAGGATTTGCAGCCAAAACTACTGATGCTAATGACCTCAAATTTGGCCTGAAACTTGCAATTGAAGCTAGGAAGGAGAAGTTTATCACATGAAGCTGTGTAATTGAAGCATTTAATTTTTGCAAAACCAAATATTCAATTGTTCCTTATTACTTATTTTTTACACCCTTTGTTTCGCTTTTTTTCGCAACTCAGAATATTTTTTGTACCAGACTAGGCGCGTTGCGTAAAGGGGGCGGAGGCTCAGTCTTAAATAACCTAGGCGACGGGACAAGAGTTTATAAACCTGGATTTTAAAAAGACCATAGCTTATAACAGTTCAACTTCCTGAACGCCCTTCCTGTACTGATAATATGACTAACATGTCTATATCACTTGCGCTTTAAGAATTAAGCACATATTTGTGCCCACTTTAAGTGTATGACGTTTAAGACCGCAAGTCATGCTCTACGCAGTGGCTGCCTACATTATTTATTCTGATCTCTAGATCTATAATTCATATGAGGCATACCTTAAATGTTATTGTTTGTTGTTTATGGCTAAGTGTTGGTGTGCTTCCGAATTTAAATGGTTGCCTTTGGTGCGATTTGAATCTTCCCGTTCATGTAAGCGAGTCGCTTAGAGAGGCTAGGCAAGGACCTTTGCCATGAAACTCCTTTTTTAAGGAGCGTAGTGGCGACATGGTTTAAGCTATGTTTGTCTAAGTGGCAAGGCGGTGGGTGCCGAAGCATCTATAAGTCGAAGGTTCGAATCATATTAAAGGCAGACATTTCGGGTATTTCCACTAAAAAGCCTAGTTCTCTCCACTGCTAATTTCATACCTTTACAATATTTCAATCTTTAGTACCAGGCCGATGTTTAGTTCAAGTAGAGCTGGTATCAATTACTCTGTGTGATTCGTGTTAGTCTCGTCACAAGAAAATACATTGAAACCTTTTTATTTTGTTTGTTTGTTTGAGACTTCGTAGTTAGAGCCAGGTCTTTGAAAATCGCCCTTGCTTTTGTTTCTTGTTTTTACACTTCTAATATTGCCCATTACAAAGAGCTTTAAAGCCTGTGTTGAAAAAAAAAAAATTAGCTTATTTGAATGCAGTAAAGGTAAGATTTACATCCCTAGATTTGAATTGTAACTTTTTATCACAGCCAAATATTTTATCCTTAAAGTATATCTATGCATTTTATTTTGTTATACTGAGATAATGGGTTTTTATTTGAGTTAACCTCTCTTAACATTTTCGTTTTGTTTCAAAGTTTTACACTCACCATTTTTAAATCAACACACACACACAACAAAACTAAATTTGCAATCATGAAATTGTTTGCTTAGAAATAGATGTGCACGAGATGCAAAATCATAGCAAAAAGTTTTTAGAGAAAAAAAAATATTTCCTGGTAAACCTTTGAGAAATAACACCGTTCTGACTTGATTTACCTCAAACTATACAAAAAAAAAGACAGGGTATCAGCGGGTTAAACTTTGCAGGTAGGCTGTTTTAGTTTTCCTGTAGGGCGCAATTTCTCTAAAATTATCATCAGCTAGAATTAATCCGGAGTAAAGATAAGCGATTTCACCATAGAGAACTTTTGGAGCACCGGTAGCTTTCCGGCTACTGATTAGAAGCTTTGCACATTGATCGCACAAACAAAAAGCACAGGTTGACCTGCCTTTCATTGTTTCAATGCTTGAGATAGTGTTGGTTCATGTGAGAGGGCAAAGACTTTTTCCACTCCATGCCTTCAACAGCGACATGTTCTATCAATTGTATTAGGCTCTTGTTATCTTTCGCCATCTCCTCTTTTTCATGTGTTCATTCAAACTGGTCATCTACCAGTAAAACTGTTGGTGCTCTGTCACTAACATAATATATAGAGAGACTTAGACTAATGGGGGGTACAAAAGTAGAAGCGAAGATAAGGTTTTCGCAACTTGACTTGACGAGACCTAATCATAAGCCTAGTTTAGGAAAGAAGTAAAAATATTAAACATGCAAGCAGCAGCATAAAACTGGTGAATTCCTCTCAACTGACCCTCTTTTACTTTCGAACATAATTGTTATGAAGCATATGAATGTCTCTGAATTAGGACCAATGTGGTGGCTGAAACCTGAAACAAGACATAAGGACCATAGCACTCGAGTCAATTCGTAAAATACCAGTACATGTAACTGTAATAGATGTAGTTTTTTTATGCACTGCTTGCATAAACATTAACGTAGCAATATT
>BMAT01004151.1:105974-118474 GCA_019649035.1 Elysia marginata | reverse complement strand
GAAAGCTGGAAAAGAGCAGAAAAATATAATATGAATTTCAACAAAATCAGTAGAAAATTGTTATGGTATAACAATAAATTTTGTATGAAGATTGCTATGATGGTGAAGACGATGCTGGTGATAGTTATGATAAAAAGGCTAAGGATGAAGATATTGCTGCTAGGGATAAAGGAATTACACACACACAACTGTATGATGTTAGTTTTGAGAAGTGTGCATATGCTAATAGATAAAGATGGAAATATCAATACCTCATGAATGGCAAGAAGAGCTCTAAGTCTTGATCACTGCATGTTCTCTGCATAAAGCCTTTCCGCATTCAGAGCAAGAGGATATTGTCTTCCTCTTTTGGCTGGGCATTGTTGACAACGTTTCTGTTTCTTCTTTCCTGGCTGATCACTTGTCTCATGGGCAGGCCTTTTCCCTGGTGTACGTGGTGCGGGTCCAGGCGTTGTTGTTCGCTCTACAGCTAATTGGATGGTTTTTTGCCGGGGAATGGAGAGGTTTGATAGTTTCTGGCGGCGAAGAAGATGGCTTGCCATCGAATCCCTTGAAATGTCCAGCAAGAACTGCATTCTGGCATCGCGATGGGACAATGGGCAGTTTGGAGTCTTCATTTTCCAAATCACTCTTGCAGCCACAGCTGACAGGTCTACAATGTTATAAAAAAATAACCATAGGCCATCGCTTGGTTTTCCTTTTACTAGTAAAGGTTTTGGCTAGTTTATCCATGCTGTCAACACCCCCTTTTATGGCATTGTAGTTGGGAATAATTTCAGGCTTTTTTTTCGGACCCTCATCCACTGCAGGAACATCATGCATGGTAGGTAGAACCAAAACGTTTTTCTCTTTTTTTGATTGATTTGAAAGAAGTGTTAGGTTTTTCCGAAACGCAAACTTGCTCTCAAATTGGGTCAGCTGTTTTTCATGTTGAAATTCTTTGGGCAGGAATGTTTTATTCCTTTTCAAAGTCCCAACAAGGGTTAGATTTTTTTACAACAATGTTTCGGCTAAGTCCTTACTTGTGAAGAAGTTATCAGTTGTAATGTTGCGGCCTCAGCCAGCGAATCTGTCTACAAGATCAATTACCATTCTGTAACCAAGATTTGTTGCCCTGGTTCTCTCTGCTTTTCCCAAGTATGGGATGCCAGCAATCGGGTAGTTCGTCTCAGGATCCGTGGCCCAGAAAATTTTTAAGCCATATTTGTCTGGCTTCGATGGTAAATACTGTAAAAACCTGCATCTCCCACGAAATGGCACTAGCTGCTCATCAATTGTAATATCAAGACAAGGAGCATAATGCTTCTGAACGTTGGTTTGAAATTCATTCCAAATATCGGTAATGGGCGCAAAGATGTCCCTTTCTCGTCGCTGTGTGCGTGAGCTTTTGTCGTCGAACCTCATGGATGTGAGGAGATGACAAAACCTGTTCCTTGAAAAACAAGCTCTCACGAGTTGGAGTCCTTCTAGGTGGTCAAATACCATTTTGACATCCATGAAGTTTTGTTTCATGCTTCCAATATATCTTACGCATCCTAACAGGCATGTTATTTCCTCGGTATCAGTTTCTATCCATCTATTACTCCTCACCCGCTTTCCTTAGGCATTAGTAAATTTGACCACCATGTCAACCATTTTCGGGATCACAAAGAGAGAAAAGCAGTCACTGGGGTCTTGACATGGTTTGTAAAGGGTGTCCTGTTCTTTGGGATCCTTGTCAAATTCCTTCGCCCAGTTCTACTAGATGGCAAAAGCATGGATGCCCACTCTGTTCCATCTTTGCCCTTCGAAACAGGAATTTGTTCATATTTCCAGTTATATCTTACCAGTATTTCAAACTTTCCGTATGACAGATCTAGACCTAGGAATTCCTGTGGCTAATGATTACCAGTATCGATATTATTTACTTTCGTTTGTTTACCAGGGTGTTTTTCACCCACGAATGGAAAATAGGTATTTTATATATATATAACAGAACAGGTTAGGCCCACTGGCTCTCAATGAGACTATACGGGTGAATTTCACCCACAAGTGGATTCTGCTTTTAATCAGCATGTGTATTTTTTAAAAAATGATTAAAAATAATTTATCATAAATTTTGTTGAACTAATTTCACAAAATAAAAGAAATATGAACCGTTGAGGAATACAACGGGTTTTTAGAGGAAAATGGGTTATTTTCAATAAAATTAAGCTCATTACTTTTTGTTTTTGGGTGTTTTTCACCCACGAGTGGCACGCAAAGAGCAGTAATTTCCTTTCTATAAGAAAAATTGAATTCACAATGTTCTTAGATGCACCCCCTATTTTCTATGCTCCAAATTTCAGAAGAAGGGAGCTTGAGTATGTTGCAAGCTGTAGATTGTTTTATGGATATAACAATACTGGTTTTAATTCATGGTACTACCATACTAAGTCTTAGGGTCTGCTAATACACCTGTTGGTAACTTCAAGCTAACATACAAAAGAGATCTTTCAGAAAACTTGTCTATTTTGCTTCTGCTCTTTTTCTATTTAAGGACCTTATAAACTTATCATATTTTTTTTCATTCAGAAGTTGTGGCTGACTGCTTTCTCTAAAAAAAAGTAATGAAGTTTTATTTACTCATGTTCACAGAGAGATAACCTATCTTACAACCAACATAGATAATCCCTTACTGGGCAGCTGCCAGTGCCCTACTGCCTACCCTGATTTGGCAGACTCAGACAGTGATTCCTGCACTGATGGCTCATCTTCAACGCCTAGATTCAACACATCTGTCCACTTCTATTCCCCTGAAGTCATGCTGGATGAGAAGACAGACACCAGTTGGGCCTCCTCAACGAGAGGAATCATCACATTGACCCTGGATTTGGTGCGCTCTTACCAGGTTAGGGTTATCTCTACGTGTTGAGCTGTCTTTTAAAATCTTCCTACTTCTAGCTGCAAGGAAAATTAAGGCCTTGTATCCTTTTTGCAAGTAAAGCAACGTTTTTATAGAAGAGAAATGCGTCCTCTTAATTGAATTTAATTTTAAGTTCCCATGTCCTTGTCAGCTGAAATCAAAACTTGAAACTCTTTTGATGGCCGAAAAACGTTCGATTAATAATAGGCCTAATGATAATAATGATAATAGTGTTTTATTTGTATAGCGCTTTTTCTTTAAAACATAAGCTCAAGCACTTTACATGACTTGCATACCAATCTTTCATTCAAATGTACACTTATAGTTAGGAATACATTGATTTAAACTTCTGTTCTAAAATGGTATTATATACATATATTAAGACATAATTGCACGTAGAGGTCAATAACAAAAGAGAAACGATCTTATGATACTGAAATTTAATATGACGTAAATCATTGGTATATAAACAAGATCGAGATGATACAAATTTTGGGAAAAAAGTGAACTTAGAGGTGATACTACGTTCATGAATAAAAAGGAACAAAATAATTCTGTACATCACAACTGGTATATGAATATGTTACATGGCAGTGTATATTCCAGAAGATAGTGTGAGATGATTGAAATTTATTGAAAACTGAGTCTGAAGAGATGAGTTTTTAGCCTATTCTTGAAAATAGCTAGAGTCAGAGACATTTTTATATGTTCTGGAACTTTGTTCCACACATCAGGAGCAGCATAAGGTAAAGGACCTTTCCCCAAATGTTTTTAGACGTGCTGTGGATGCTTCTAAAAGATTTTTCTGAGAAGAGCGAAGTGCCCTACTAGGGATGTAGATCTTAATCAAGTATTTTAAGTAGTTTAGTGATGAATCTAAATAGAGACAATTATAGACTAAAATGGCAATTTTGTAGATAATTCGGTATAAATCCATGTACTTATACATTTAGCACCAACAAGCAGAGAAATGTTTTAAAACATTTTTTAGCCTTTCAGTGTAGGGTAAAAAATTATGTGAAATCAATACATTTTTGTCTTTACATCTTTTTCATATTGGGAGGCCCAATGAGTTGTGCCAGTTTTGAGTAGTGCCGGCGATTTGCAAAACATTGGCAACAACTTAAGTAAAAGAAAATAGGCCTCATCTCCAAATTATCACAGTTGAGGCGAGACAATGTGAACCCGGTTCATTAAAACACTTGCATGATTGAAATTGAATTTACATCACTGATTTTATCCTTCTATCGTTGTATATACTGATAAGTCAATTTTTGGATATATTGAAGTGCAACTGCTTAACTTTAAGGGGAGTATGAAGTGTCCGAACTGGATTGTCTTTAATAATAATTTATTTTTTATGTTTTTCGTCAAAATGACTTCGATTTCTTTTTTTTTCTCAACAGATCCAGTCTCTTAGGGTTACCTTTGCATCAACATTTCCATCAAGAATGGAAAGCACTTTTGTGTTTGATAGTAGAGATACTGAGACTCGTGCCTTTACCTGCTCAGGATCAGAATGCGTAATTGATTTGTGAGTTTTATTAACAAAGTTTTTTTTTCATTTACAACAGTGAACTGATACCATAACTTCACTATATTAAACAAAGCTGGGGTTTTCTTGGTGGTGCTTTATATTGCTATATGATTTCTTTTTCTTTATAAAATTCAGGTTTTGTATAACTATTCTAATAGATTCAAAAAGGTTAAAAATGTTGATTTGCTCACTACCATAATCAAATATTTTTAAAATGGACATTATAAAATTCTGACTTTGAATTCTCACTATTGTATAAAAGCTACTTACGTTGTTTCACAGATGAAATCTGCTGATGTAGCAAAATAATACCATTTAGTGTTAAGCTTGAGAATAATTATAACTAGAATAATTTGGTACAGTGAAGAATGGTGTAGATATATTAGTATATCACTGGACAAAACACCTGTTAATTCTTTAATCACTTCACTGCGACGTAACTGATTTCGGCCTCTATATCTAGATCTAGATCTGATTTAGAGGCCTCTTCAATTTTGGCAACTTTCATTTTTAAAAATACAACACAAATATTCAGTTCATGTAGAAGGTAACAAACATCATAGCGATATAGTCACAGATCTAGTGCTGATTTTAACTAGGCACTATGACATAACATACTTATTATTTATATAGACCAGCTGTGTAGTGCTTAAAAACCACAAATTAAAAACACATTTTGAGTGTGTTTCCAAGGGTGAATTGAAGCATTAAATTTTTTCAGCTTTTTAAGGAAGTTCATTAACAATTTTTTTTCAGGTCCCAAATGGATTCTCCTCAAACTATGGATAAATACGAAAAGCTTAGGGCAGAAACTATAAAGATCAGCATGCACAGGGCTGGGTTGAATAATGTACAAAGCTTTGTGGTTTCAGAAATTTTTGTATTAGGCAGGTAAGCAATGTTGAGAAAGAAGATGTGCAAGTTGTAATTTTATTTCTTTTGTTATTGAAGTAATACGTGTATGGACCCTACTTTTTGCCATTTTTATAAAGTGGAATTTTAAAAAGGGGCCAGAGTTTTTTAAAATTGGAACTTTTTAAAAAAATCATACATGAATTTTGTTTCAAATTTTCATTTCTGTTTTGAAAAAAAAAATTAAAAACAGGAAAGTTTAAAAAATGTTGAAAGAAAGAAAAAAGAAATTTGTAGAAAAAAAATTAAATACCTATTTATGGTTTTCTTTAAAGTTTACCTCCTGTTGAATAGAGAAGGAGAGAGTCGTTTTGATAGAGCAGCATATTTATGATTACTTGCATCTCTGAAAGTAAAGACTGTATCTTTAATTTTGACCTTTACCATTGTATTTATATTGTACAGATGCGACTGTGAAGGTAGTGCAACATCTTGTCTCTATGACGGTGTTGGCGGTTATGAATGTAACTGTTCTGCCAAAACCAATACAAGAGGGGTAGCCTGTGATACGTGTAATCTCAACTTTATCAAGTCTTCTGATCAGTTTGGCTGTCCACTGGCCTGCTCATGTGATCAAACAGGGGTAGCTAATGTCAATGACATGTGTGATCAGGTAATGATGAGTAAATTGAACAGGAGTGGCAGTAGAGCTGTGTGGTTAGGCCTAGTTTTAGTTTATACGCTCGTATTTTTGTGTAAATGATTCTCGTTTTTTGTTAATAGTTCTTTTCGTTTCTTTACTATGTCATTAAGTCACAACTTTCTTGGATCCTCAGATCCCTACCCCCTTGTACCCATCCGCCCCTTCCCCTTTTTCCCAACAGATAGCTTTATATCTAGATTTCTAGGTACATTTTATTTTCTTTTTTCTCATCATTCATATTATATATTGTTTATAATAATTTTTTTGCTTTCTTTTCTTTTTAGTCCTGTGCCTATTTAAGTAAGTGTCTTAAACGTTTTTATTTTTTTTATATCTGACGAAGGCGTAAAGCAGTCAGCTCACTTGTTTCACCTCTATTTTTAGACCTAAAATATATACCTTACTTGAAAAAACTTGACTCAGATAATAATGAGGCCTAACCAAACATTGGTTTGTGAAAAGTTTTTGCATGCTCAGACTTGGTTATGGCCAGTTTTTGTCACTTTGATCAAAGTCAATCATTTCTTTTAAACAGTGTCATTTGTGAAACTCATGAAAAAGAAATTACAATTTTATGAATTGATAATATAAAGGAATAATGCTGAAGTAATTTATGTGTTGTTTTGAACTTATTTGTTTTCATTTGAATATTTTGAAAAAGGAGATTTGTACTTACTCAAAATAAAATGTTCAATCAAAATAATTCTTTTATGCGATTACTATAGGTGTTCAACTTATAGCTGCTTGTAGTAAATTATAATATCTGGAGAAAAAAATATTGAATCTTTTTTTTTTTTGAATGAATTGCCAAGCACAGAAAAAAAATTAAAGTCTTGGAATGCTCTAATAACTAAATCAAACTATCCAAATCTTGCTTGTAGCATGAAAAGAACTAAACCATGAAATACATTTAAAAATTTTTATGACAATTTTATTAAGATTAGACCATAATTACCAAATTAAGAATATGGGAGAAAAATGAACATGCTCTGAATGTCAAGAGGAGCTACTTTTGCTTTAAAATAAAATAAAATGAGGATAGGATTTAATTCCCAAGCTATTCATTGTGTGTGTCTTCCAGGTGAATGGTCTGTGCAAGTGCAAGAGTAATGTGGATGGTGCAGCTTGTGACAGATGCAAGCCTTTTACATACAGTCTGCAGAGTACTAATCCAGATGGATGCTCTGCTTGTAACTGTAATAAAACAGGTGCTTTGTCTTGCAGGTAATTTTGTAGCAATGACGCAAGTGATAAATATAATATTTATTCTTGTTCAGCTGATGATCTTCAAGGTTTGTTCATGAACCTTCTGAAATTTTTTTTTTGGGGGGGGGGCTTGGCTCTCAAACAAAATCATATTGTATAGCAATATTCTGTTATACTGTAAGACTCTAAGATAAAAAAGGTAGTTTAATTAAAGCAACAATATAAAAATTATCATGAGGAAGGACTCTTCACTACCTAAATATTTGTCTTTGAAAACATTACTATGATTTATGTATTATTTCATTGTTAGGTGATTTAAAAAACAAAACAAAAAAAAACAAAAAAAAAACAGAAAAAAAAAAACAAGGCAATGCAAAGCGAGGTTAATAAAGTATCACTCATGATCATTGCTATAAAACATGCTTATATAATAGTTAGAACCTTCATAATTTTAAAATTGAATATTAAAAGCTACAAATTAATTTGGAAAAATTGTAAAAATTTGGTTGATATGAATTGATCACTGAGCAAATGCAATTATTTTTTTCAGTAACACAACAGGAGAATGCCAGTGTAGAGACAATACAGTGTCCGATCAGTGTGACCAGTGCTCAGACAACAGTTACAGTTTTGCTGATGGGTGTAAGCTGTGTGATTGTAACACTGATGGGACAGTTGGAAAGAGAACTGACTGCACAGATATTGGGCAATGCTATTGTAAGGAGAATGTGATGGGTGAGTACAGATGTGAGCATGATTCCTATTTTTTCTTTACTTTCTCAAGATGACCAATGTATAAAAAGTCTTCAGACACTTGGTAAAACTCTTAAATCAATTCGTTTGCTAGGCCTTAACTTTAATCTGAACAGCAATGGATTTTCCTAAAATTTGTTGATTGGAAATAAATAATTGAGTTACAAAAAAAAGCAAAAATAAACAAACTTCTGTGCTCTTAATCCACTTGAAGATGATGGCCTAAAAATTTTAACAAATTTTTTTTTCTGAAAAGTTCACCAAACATAAAGCACATTGCTTCGATAACTCTTAATGTGGGGTACATTTTTTACTGTGTTAAAGGCTCTGGACAGTTACATTGGGCTAGTTAAAAAAGTAACGGATGACAACAACAGTTACTATTTAAATTGAATGCCTCTAACAGCTGAAGGAAATTAGGGAACAAAAGTTCAGGTCTTTAAGTCTTTCCATCACAACCTTGAATATACATGATACGTCTAAGGATGTAACTTAAAAAAAGTATCAAAACGTCATTAGCCTTACATGCTCTCGAGTGGAAAAGAAAATGTGTTTTCCTTAATTATTCTTAATGAGGCACAGGCTGGTAAATTTAAAAAAATTAATCTTTTTGTTTTGTTTTTGAGCGTTTTTTTTTAAATTTAGTCTTTTTAACTACATTGTTAAAGTTATCATCTTCCAATAAGTTGCATAGACTATTGCAAAAGAATTCTCGTGTAGACAGATCACAAAATGTAGTCTGCTGTGGGCCCCTAAAAATAGCTCTGAAGTTTTTTGAATTCATATCTTTACTACTTATATAACCTTAAAGGAATCTGATTTTCATAAAGCATTACTCAATAAATGTCAAAATGTATAGCTTTTGAAAATGCAATACTTAGGCCTACTTTTAAAGTGACCTTTTTTTTACTGGTACCTGGCTATGAATTGCTGTCTTTAAGCTTTATAGATGCCTGTTTCAGAAATTTATAACCATCAAATTTTATTACGTAGTTAGAAAACTTTTGATAATTAATAGAGTTTACAGTTAGGATTGACATCAATTGAAAATAATTTGTCAATACATGTACATAAAACTATTCATGTTTTCCATAGGACTAAAATGTGACATGTGTAAACCTGGATTCTATTCCTTGAGTGCCACAAGCATCCCTGGCTGCAAGGCATGTTCATGTCATTCTGTGGGAGCAGAACATCAAACATGTAACTCAGTCACTGGTCAATGTCACTGTAGAAATGGTGACATTAGTGATCTTGCCTGCGTATGTTATCTTTATTTCTATTTTCATGTGTGTGCGTTCATAACAGAACAGCAGTTTTTTTGCCAGCTGTCAGAAAAAATCTATTTCAAATAAATTATATTATAAAAAATTAGTAGATTCTAAAAAGGCTGTCTTTTTATGCTTCCAAATATTTATTAGGGGACCTAAAATTAAATCAGTTTGTGCAAAACTATGGATATTGATAATATTTTTATAGGATATCATTGACTGAAAGATTTCCCAAGAAGATGATATATACATGCGGATAAAAAAAATCAGGAATTTCTGGGAAATCGGAATAAAATGTAGGAAAATTTTTTTCTATAACAAGTCATCACTAAAGCGGGAAATATTACCTGTTTAAACAGCAAAAAAATAATACATGTCACTATCAAACTGAAGTGTGTGTTGCAGATTATTTGCTATTTTTACTTGTGAAATGTGTGTCACTTATGTGTTATAGATGAAATGACTCACAGGTGGCCTATAAACAGCTTTCCTGAGCTTAGAGGACTTTTATGGTGCAGCAAAATCTACTTATCCTGCTGTGGACTTCACAGTTCAGTTCATTCCAGCTGGATATTGATAGAGCTAATGTTTGTTCAAACAGGTAATCTTGCAGATGCAGGATTGATGCAAAAATTACAGTCATAGCTGTGCCTGAAGACAATAATTTTCTCTCTTCATGATACCTAGAAAATCGGACAAAAGGGAAAAAAATGAGAAAAACTCAGTTAATTGGGAAAAGAAGCCTTCTTCATCAATTTACTGATTAAATGAGTCCGACTGTAGTTTAAAAGAAACAAAACAGATATTTTGTGTCAATGCTAGAACTATATTCTTACTATGTAAGCTCAGATCACAACTCTGATTTAAAAAATCTTCTACAGAATCCGGTAATCTCTTCCATGGATCCTACTTTTGGCCCTGAGACTGGAGGCACCAGGGTGACTATCAATGGACATCTTCTGGGCAATGATTCACAAACCATCAAGGTTATGTTAGGAAATACTTTTCAACAAATATTAGACAGGTATGTTAGTGGAGAGACTTTCAGTTTATCCCATATTTAACAACAAGGGAGTAAACAGGACTACTGGTATGAAGGAAGATGTCAAAATCCGTGTTTCTCCCTCGATTTGGGCCCTATAATTTTTTTAGGAGGCTGTGAGAGCCAAAATCATTTTATTTCGGTGGTAAGAAGAATAGAGCTAGTAAAATTCCTACTTGAAAGGATTTTATAAATGCAAAAAAAAAAAAACACCTCCTCATAAAAACTTTTCAAGCCTGCACTCCTGCTGTTATCGTTATAGGCACCTTATTCTTACCCTCCCCCTCTCTTTGCTGATATCAGAATCCTAGAGGGTCCTATGGAATAAAATTCCATGTTCAGCTGGCTTTTTCTCACTGCCCTGTATTTTAATGGTACACTTTAGTTTGGCAATACTTTCTCTTATTTCCATAACGTTTTTGTAAGTAAGTTAAGGTTCTTTAATCAGTTTTAGGTCCCCTAAGCTTCTCAAGAATGCTTATTCAAGAAGAGTAGGTTACGGTGTAATGACAACTCATTTTATAGCAACAGTTATTGGAAAAAAAAAGATATCTCATTGTTATCAAGTTTTACTGTAGTGTAATAATCTTTTTGTTTTCAATGCAACGTAGTTTATTAGCCTGAATTCTTTTTTCTGTAGGCTTAACTCCTGTGTATTTTTTATTACCATTTTTTCCAGGAAAGAGGATGTCATTATTTTTAGCTCACAGAGCTATAACTCTTCTGGAACTCCAGGAGGTGATTCTCATTCACTCCATGTTGAATGGGCTGGAAATGGAAATGCCATTCAGTATCCTTTCACTTTTCATTACCTTGATGACCCAGTGTTTGACAAGTCAAGAAGTGACATAGTCATCACATATTCAAGGTGTGTTTTTCTCAGTCATGAAAATGTTGCTTTTATTCTGGTAATGAGCAAGATTTTGTATTTTCTTCTAAAAAAACTACAATGTTGTTTTAACATCATTCTTTATCTCCTTATAATGGTATTTGACTTTATGTTGACTTACAGGATTTCATTGGAAAGTTCCTATAATGAAACTATTATGAAAAAGAATCTCAACACGATACCTCTTATTCCTCATTAAATTCCTTCAAAGTAGTCCTCTTCGGCACCAATACAATAATTCCAGACATCCTCTAAGTAGCTGATGCTTTTCTGAACCAGGTTTCTGGGATTACCCGAAAGGGCCCTCTGTGATGCTTTTTTCTACCCCTCAGTGGTCTCAGTGGCCATCTGTTTAAAAAAAATTATGTCAATTGACATATTAGAACTGCTTTGAAGAAAAAAAACCAGTCGTATAAGAAAGATTAAAATAAAATAGCTTAGTAAAAGACCGGATAGGAATTGAAGATAAGTGTCAACCTTTCTCTTTGTATTGTTGTAAGGATATATATGTTTTGTGTTCTCAGGACCCTCCTGTTCTTGCTGTTAGCACTTTTCAGTTATCTTAAATCTCTGTCAGATTCTCATATGAGGAAAAGGAAATGGTGTATTTAGCTTTCTAAATGATATATTGATAGTAAATGCGAACAGAAGAGGGCAAAATTAAAAAGAGAAAGAAACTCAGTATTGCACAATATCAGAAAATTAGTATTGAAACAAAGAGAGACAGAACTTGGTAGAAAGGCAGATGAAATTAACAACGCGCACAATGGCCATTCTATGTTCAAAGCTGTTAAAGAACTTAACAAAAAGCAGCAAGAAAATTTGAAAGTAGAAGACACCAATGGGAAACTAGCTATAAACCCAAACGACACACTCAACATAGTAGCTAGTTTCTTCAAAGAAAAATTCCAAACAGAAACAGCAACTGAAATCGAGGCATTTACTGGACCGCTGAGAAAGCTGCACCAACCCATTACAAAAGAAGAGGTCAAGAAGAGCTTTGATAATCTCAACAACAACAGAGCACCGGGCGAAGATGGAATTCATGCAGAATTACTAAAATACGGCACACAAGAACTAAATGAACAAATTGCCAAATTATTAAACCAGACATTCGAGAGACATGAAAACTTGGACATTAATGCAGGGGAGCTAATCACAATTCCGAAACCAGGAAAACCGAAAGGACCACCCAAAAACTTAAGACCTATAACGCTCCTAAATACCATATGAAAAGCCCTATCTAAGATAGTATTGGAAAGAATCAGACCTCATGTTGAGCAGTATCTATCACACAGTCAAAGTGGTTTTCGACTGTAAAGTCAGTTCTTACCTATAACTGCGGAACATGGGCACCTACACA
>BMAT01004151.1:66978-82698 GCA_019649035.1 Elysia marginata | reverse complement strand
CTCCTTCGTCTTTTAACTTCTCTCTCTCTCTGACTATGTCTCCATCTTTTCGTTCCCTCTCTCTCTTACTCTGTCTGTCTCGCTCTGTTTTCTCTCTCTCTCTCTCTCTCTCTCTCTCTCTCTCTCTCTGCCTGAGTTTTACATTTATTTCCACGAGAGGTCCAATTTTTAGTAAAAAATGCAAAGAACCGGAAAATCGGGAAAACCGGGATAATCGGGAAAAGATGCCTTCTCTCGAAATTTCCCGACTAAGCGGGTCCAACTGTATATAAATTTAGTATATATCTATTTGCCAATAATGTTCTCAGTAGTCTGTTAAACAATGTATATTATCAATTTAGTACCGTTGCTTCTTCAACAATTGTCTCCTCAGTGGTCTTTTGCTGTTCTTGTGTGGGAACTCCTCACCAGAGGGTGCCTCCCTTTTCATGAGGTCTCAGACTCTGCAGGGGTCAGTGAATACATCCTCCAGGGCTACATACTTGGCCGCCCAGACACATTGTCTTCAGAAGTGTAAGTGTTTGTGTGGTTATATTGCTACACTGGAGTGAGGGTGATTGTGCCTATTTCTCAGTTATCATTTACTCTATTATAGATTTGTTTAATTCAAAGTGAAGTGTTTCTTTGTTGACTCATATTCATACTAGTATGTATGGTGAAAACGATAAAAAGCCTCTTAAAGCAGGTCAAAGCCTATCTAGAATGCATTTACCAATGACTGACCAAAAAAAAATTCGATGGCACCTTAAATTGAGGCTGAGATGAAAGCATTTCTGTAGACTTTTGTACAAATTTTATTTATGGTCTTTAGATCTTTTAGAACTACATCAGGTGTCAAACAATGCCTATAGACAAGCTTGACAACTCAACAGAAAAAAATGAACAAAAACAAAACAGCAACAAATCTTAGTGTATGCTAAGCTCAGAAGAAATGCCTGCTAACTACCATATTATTCAATTGACATAAACAAAAGGGACAGTTTACTTCACATTCCTAAACACTTACCAGTTCTCTTTAACTTAATGATCAGATAGATTTGGGTAGACAGGCAGAGATCAATTTAAGATTTTTTCTTTTAGCAAAATATGACATTCACAAGCAAAACATATAATTATCCCCTTCACTACCAGGGAATTTGTCTGCTATTACCACATAAACTAAAAGAAAAGAAAATACAAAAACATAAAAAATTACAATATCTGATTTGTAGCAAGTGCACATGTTTCTAATGGTTATCTGATTTGACTTTTCATGAGAACTTAAAACAAGAGTGAGAGAGAAGGGGTTAAGAAAGGGCAGACCTTCCGCCCAGTTCTATAGACAACATATAAGACTCAAGTCATTTCTAGATTGTGAAAAGCAGTTTTTGTATTGAAAAAGTGTGCAACAATTATAATAATCGTGTTTCTATGCTTACCATTAAATTACTCGCAAGCTGAACTTTTGCAATAAAAAAGTAATGAGCATTTTCATATAGTGCATTATCCTTTATTATAGTAATAACTATGCTCTAAGGGCTTTAAATTTACATTTATATTGTAAATCTGACAAAACCATTTGCCGCTGTCCTTTGCACCTAGGGCATTTCCTATAAGTAGGCAAATAGGGCTTTTATAAAAGTAAAGTAAATAAGAAAGGAATAAATCAAACAGTAATTGATATCTGTGATAACAAGTTGAAAATATTTTAAAGTAAAATTGTTCTTAAAGAGGATTGAATATTTAAATAATGACAAAAGAATTAAAACATAGACGTATGACCACCTCTAACCATAACATTAGCCTCTAAGTAATTTCCACCCAATATATATTCTATCAGATATGAACTTCTTCGAAGCTGCTGGTGTCCGGAGAATGAATCTCGGCCCAGTATTGGAACTGTGTCGCGCACCCTCAGTGATATTCTGGAGGCTGAGGATGACCAAACTTATGCCAATGCAGGGGATTTGGCATCCTTTGAGCATCAACACTCTAGTGGCCTTGCTGCCACGCCAAGGCAGCACAACAGTGATGGAAATTTCTATAGCACAACCAAATTGAGTCGTGTTTGACATATACCATTGTGAACATTTGAAAAATAAGTATGAAAAAAATTTAAAAATAAGTATGTCTTGAAATATGTTATCTAATATTGCCAAAGCTTTCACTATTGCAGTATTACAATCTTGTCATCACCTGAATTGACTTTTGAATAGGTTTTCAAAAGCAAAGAACTCGACCTTCTGTCATACACACTAAAGACTACTCCTGCCTTATACACACAGTAAAACTGAGAAACAGTCATGAAGTAAAGAAATGCAAACCATCATCTAAATTCTACATCAGTTTTTAAAACCTGCATTGAAAATTACGAAAGGCAACCATGTAGTCCCATAGAAAAACAAATGCCTAATGAGCAAACTCACTTATTAATCAGTATGTAAAATTGTTTTGCTTTAAGCTGACTTAAAAGTTAAATCACGCTCACTAGCAAGATTTAAAAGTTTTCTCAAAAGGTTTGACAGTTTGTTTTGCAACAAAACTATACATTCTCTGTAGTTAGTTGGATGCCCAAAGTTAGAATTTGCTAGAAAAAGCACCATTATCAAATTCCTTTTTCTTTACTTATACTTTTCTTAGTGTTCTGACATATTTAAACACCATGGTTTTAATGTTTTTACACTCAAGACAATGCATTCTTCAAAGTATCAATGCATTGGAATGTGAAAATTATTAAAAGTCAAGCCATTTTAACTCTTTGCAAATATGCACAACATTTTTTTTACCATGAAAAAGTTAACACCACCAAAGACTTTTGATTTTTACTGCGTTTCCAAAATCTACAGCTTTTAGCAGGATAAAAATTTTCTTCTCAGTCTTCACAGCTTTCTCCAGGAATTTTTTTTTTTTTTTGCAATAAGTACAGTTTTTAAACGGTAACTCTTTTTTTAAAAATGGTCTAAATAATAGTCATACAGACTTATTATATTCATGCAGACTGTATATTTTATGTTGCTACTTTGTAATGTTATTAACACGCACTCATCTCATCACAACTTTAGAATTATCTGATGGAGAATGATGTTTATACCAAAGAAAAAGAATTAATTATTCACTCTGAAGAGAATAAGGAAATAAACCTTTGTATTGTGTTGTCTTCATTCCGTAAGTTTTTGAATTTCTTCCCCAAGTTGCCTGTTATTGTTACTTAAATCACAATTTTTGTTGTTGTTGATATTGTTGTTGCATTTATCATGATCACCATCCCTGAAACCATTCCTTTGATGCTATGCAATTTATGTAACTTTGGAAAGGCTGTGAACTAAATAAAATAGCTTGAACAGGAGTCTCAGAACTTTTATTATTATTATTATTATTATTATTATGATTATTATGATAATGATTAATATTATTATTATTATTATTATTATGATAATGATTATCATTATTATTGTTACTATTATTATTGTTATTATTGTTGTTATTGTTATTGTTATTTTCATTATTTTTATTTTTATAGTCGGACCTGCCAAATTAGGACTTCTTGTGAAATCTGGAACAAACTGAGTGGGGATTCTTTTCTATGTAAAATCTCGCTAAATTGGAGATCACTATCTTTTAAGCGGGAAAAAATTCCAGATATTATTATCAAAATGAAGTGCTGATGGCAAATTATTTGCTATATTTAGCCTAACATTGAAAGGCGCATCACCTATGTGTTATGAATGAAATGACACACAGGTGGTCTATAAACAGCTTTCCTGGGCTTAATATTAGACAATGGTTTTCAGGGCGCAGTAATGTAAGCTTTACGGTTCAGTTTTTTTCAGGTGAATATTGACAGAGCTAATGTTTGTTCAGACAGGTAATTTAGCAGATGTGGGATAGGCACCAAACATGGCTAGATAATCAAAATCATTCCAACAGTAAAGGGTGTGACTTTTGATGGTCTTGTAAGATTGTTGTACAGTCGTAACAGTGTAGACCCAAAGATAACTAGGACAGCCAGTGTGTTTAACTGTAAAAGAGTTTCATAAATCAAGGATGTTTCCTTCATTGATCAATTCCCATTGTAAAGGAAGTAGTCAATTTGTCTATTGATGATACACTAAAAGCAAAAGGATGTAAGTTGCTGAATAATTTAGCATAATTATATGCGTCTAAGTCTCAAGCTGGGAGAAAAAAATATCTCCTCCTTCTTTTTCCTCTTACTATGCCTGAATACTTTAATTTTCTCTTTCAACCCTAAAAGTGCCACACATTAATTTTTGTGTCATAATTTCCATATGTATTAGTTCTAAAAAATAAAATTCCTGTTTGTGGAGCGTATATAGTGTCACTCTTATGGTTAATGATACCGGTACATAGAAAATCGGGATAACTGTTTAAGGAAGCCTACTCCACCAATTTCCCCATTCAGCAGGTCCAACTTTATTATTATTATTATAATTTAGCTATTGTATGTTTCATATCATGCCAAATAACCAAAACAAATTTTAATGTTATATTGGATTGATATACATCTGTTGGGCTGAAAGCAAACTCATCACCCCTGTTTTTCAACTTGATTTCAGTCCCATTAGTATTTTAAATATACTTTATGTATGCTCATGTAAAGGCCTCTCGTTATTTTTCAAGAACAAGCCTCTTTTCTGTGCATGTACTTTAGTTGTGTGAAACATGCACCAGAGAATGCCCACCAGCCCAAATTTACCAACTTGAGAAAATGGTACATTATTTATCAACCTTGTATGTAAAACAGGCCTCGTAGAATATGTTCCAGCAAAAAAACTAATTATATGAAAATCTTATACATTATTTATCAACCTGCCAATATAAAACTCTTGATATGTTTTGCCTTCATGAATGTTCTTCAACCTGTCAAAATGAGTCTTAAGTCAAAAGTAATAAGATAGCGTTACCACATTAGATCTTATGTTCTCTATTTTCAAGTACAATAAGAAGATCTTTAATGCTTCTGTGTGAACTTATAGCCGTTTTGGGCTTCAGAAATTTAGAAAGAGGAGAAAATTTTGTTTCAAGTTTTGAGAATCATAAAAGTGTAAAGTCCATAGCAACCATACCAATTAAAATCAAACATGTAAATCATGAAATTTAAAAACAAATCACATTATGAAAACTGTTTATAACTGGTTTAAGCGTCAATATCTAAACAAAAAAATGACTTTTGAACACCCACTAAACTGTGAAAGCCCGTAATTATCTCAAAATTAAGCCATGGGACTTAAGTTTCATTTGGATAGAATGCAAAACAAATGTAATTCGAATTCTTGTATACTAGAATTGAACAAGAACTATTGCATGCAAATAATATCAATGCATGATTAACGTTTCCTTTGACATGTGGTGATATAACTTTTTTTTTTATATAGATAACTTAACATGGTTCAAAACACACATTTTTCTTGTCTACCTATTGTCATCTATAAAAAAAAAATTTTCATTCAGTTTTTTCTTCTGTTTGTCAAGACTATTTAACATTAGGTACATGTATTTTTTAACAAACATCCGGAAACCCATCTAAAGTGAGCAATGTTTAAATGTTATGTTTTCATGATGGTAGTGGGGTCGGTAGTGGGGGCGGTGACGGTAGTGACCAATGCTGATTAAGTGAATAAAACTCAGATTGCATAAATTTGGCTTTAAAGAATTTTTCACTAAATTAGTTTAAGTGCAATGGTTCAAATTGTGGGTGATTTCTTCAAGCTCTTAATGAATCAGGTGCCTTTCTATGGGTTTTATCCTATATTTCTGTAAAAAAAACTACATTTTAAGTTTTACCTCTAAAAGAGTCAACATTAATGACATTTCTTTTCTCAAACATACTTTCCTATTCTCTGTCATATAGTTAGTTTTACATGAAAGAGATTTAAAAAGTTGTGATCCCTAGAACAAAATGTTATCAAAGAAGAGAAAGGTATGTGCAAAAGTTAAAGTTAATGTTTTTTTAAAATTTTGTGAAGATCAGAACAATTTAATATCTCATGACCAGTAAGAATGGGTCTGATGTTAGACACCTTAGCCTTATAAACACTTTTCAAAATGAGATTAAATCACTCTTTTTCTCTCTCCATTTTTTAAACCCCAAGAAGTTCTCATACTGCAGTCTCATAAAATTTTGACAAGTTCACACGCTTTCAAACATTTGTAAGCTAAGGAAAATGCATTTTTCAAAATGTTAACACCTTGCAATAAGAAATTTGTTGCATATGACTCATTTGCACAGGCTGGGAGGCAAATATCTATTACACATTGATTCATTGCATTTTTAAGATTGGGGATCAAGTTAAAAATTGGTTTGAAAAAGTATATAAAAATTTTGTATTCAAATGTGTCCAAAAGTGCATGTAAGCTGCATGTTTAGTTTTTTTTTTCTCAAGTATTGTTACAATGATTGTATGAGTATACCTCATGAAACATATCATGTATATTTAATTTATGCGAATAATAACTTTTTTCAAGATATGTATACTGCACTTTTTCCTCAGTAAATGCATATAGGCCTATATTTATGATTTACCATAATATAGCTGTGGATGAGAATTCATCATTTTAAGTATAGTTTTATCATGATTGTAAGGTTTGATGTACATAATATTTTTACTTGTATTTATAATTGAATATAGGCCTTCGGTTGGCGACAGACTTTCCAAATACATTATTTTGCTTAATAAAGTATTCATGAAAATGGAAAACTGAACTTGTGTTTTAATTATAACATAATGAAGAGTAACTGAACACAGTCCCAAGGTTATGTAGAAATATATTCTAGGCCTTGCTAAAGTTGAAATCAAGTTTTGTTTATGAAGCTTATTATGACTGTGCATGTTGGTAAAGGATGTTCGTGGGCATGTTTAAGCTTACTTAAGGCAGGACAAAGCTGTCCAAATACAATTTTAAGCTCACCAATAGCCGTGCAGCTAGATGCTATGATTGGGATTTTCTCCAGATGTTATGACTTGTCACTAAATTTCCAAATCTATAGGGGCATTTCTGTAAGAATTATCAACCAATGCATTTCAGTGATAAAACAATCACATATCAGCACCCAAACTAGACCAATTTAGTCAAATATTATTTCCTGAAATGATATCAGTTTTCATATATTAATTATACCCATTAACACCTTTTTTGTAATTTAAGGTAAATACGCTAGGCTCAGTAATGGCCACGCCTAGCGTGTACAAAAAAAATGTTTTACTCTGCATCATAATGTTAACTCAACGCCAATTCTGTCCGAAAATAAACCTCTACCTTCTCAACAACTTAAACTGCTGGTAAAAATGAAGTGCTAAAGATATGCTCTTTTAACTCAAGGGATCTGGGGAACTTCCATAAAAAGTGCAATGTACTGCATTATCTGAAGAATAAAAACTATTCTATTACATTGTGGGGTGAGCAGTAGCGCAATCAGTAGGGTGGTTGACCGCTATCTGAGAGGTCCCGGGTTCGATCCCCAGTCCGGGCTAAATTTTATTTGCTCCCCTGTGCCCACCCAGCACTTGATGGGTAGCTAGGTCTCTTAAGACTCGGCGAAAGTAAAGGCGGCGAGGAAAGCAATGGCAAACTACCTCACTATGCCGTGTGCCTAGAAAAACAAGGACCCTGCTCCTTGTTCCAATACGCTCGTGTCGAGTATGGGACTACCTTTACCTATTACATTGTATATGCCTCCAAGACACTCACTTCTCCCAAACACAAGAGCATCACATAGAAAAAGAGTGGAGTTACAAAATTTAATGCTTCTTCAGTTCCTTTACTACCATTTCAAGAGGAACTGCAATTCTAGTTAGTAAAACTTTCCAATCCAAACATCATGACACTAACGTTAGTGCTGGGTCGACAATCCAAAACTAGACATGGATCGACAATACACCAACATAGGATATAAGGCATAGAACATTAATATAGTGGAATACTGGGTCTCGTAACCTAGTGAAGTGACAATTTTATTGAAGACCGTTTTTTCAGAACTTGGTTCAGTCCATTTTGAAAAGCTTCAAGAAGATTTTTGTAATAAGTAAGTATTGTTTGTACGGTCGGTTTTCACACAATGTCATTGTCATCCCCTTAGATTGAAGGTCATTATACTTATGCGGTAAAAGCATCTTTATACTGCAAGAAAAAAGACAGACATTTTCACATTACAACAAAAGTAAGCGGTGAATTATTTTCTAAAATACGACAGGGCTTATTGAGGCTGTGCATTGTATGAAAATATTGCGTATAATCACTCCTTTGGGCTATGAATCAACGTGGCTCTAAGTAAATTAGAGTCACATTGGAAAAGCAATTAGAGCACAAATTATCGCTCCTTTTGGAAAACTTCCTCTTTAAGTTTAAAGCCAATCAATTTCGGACAAGAAAAATAGTTCTGCGCTTCAGTCGCATTCCCAATAATTGGTCCATTGCACGAAAGTTATACTCTACCTTGTGGAAACGTCTGGCATTTTGATAACGAAACGCAATATTTTCGTAATATGCACAGCCTCAATAGAAAAATATAAAGCATGATTTTACTTTGAGTGTTACGATTTCTTAGTGATAAGGGTGGGGAAGCAGTTTTCAGTTATGAAGTTAAATGCATTTTTCGTTTTTACACGTAGGGCTTCTCGACGTGTATTTTTGTATACCGCTCCGAAAAACACTTACCATGCGGCCATCTAGTTATTTCTTCAGTTCAAGTAGTCATCTGTTTCTGATGTGAACTTTTCTTTGTTCTTCACTTTTAAGAGAAAGGCTATCTACATGTTTTTTAAGAGTAATGCTATTTGTGTGCAATATTTCAATAAAGGTGTTATACAATTTTCAAAATCCTAATAATCTTTTTAGAATAATGACTGCATTTTCCTTTCTAATTACGGTTTATCATAATTACTTCTCGCAATTAGTCTAAATGAGTCACATATTGCAAGATTTGATTTGATAAAAGACTTAAAAATTAAGTAATTTTTCTCTATATTTGGAATCAAAAGAGTTTATATTTCCAATCCGTATAATGATTCTCCATTGGGAATGAGATTAGACTTAGAGTGCAAATTATCGTTCGTGTAGGCAAACTCCCTCTTTGGAGTCAACTGCTTGAATGCAAGAACGATATTTTTTTGCTTTATTCTTATTCCCAACTACAGACAAGATTAAAGGTTTGGAAACTCGAGTTGAAAATGTTGAAGGCCTACCAACACCTAGCCACACTGGTTGCAAAACGATTTGATGCTTCTCCGAGATAAGTTTGACCCTAAAAGCTTAGGTCTCAATTTAATTTCCAATTTTAAACTTCTTTGTACATTTTCTAATTTCCCTCAAGACCATCATCAATATTACCATTAATATTGTTATCACTTCTGATCTTCACCACAATTATCACAATCTTCACGACTAACATAAAAAATAAGATCGTTATCTCAATTACGATCATCGTCAACTTGACATGATCTTAAGCATCTTCATATTTTTATTTATCATCGCCATCATCATCATTACCACCATCGCTTACACCCAGATAATGATTGTCAATAATCACTTTTATAAAGCTTGATAATTTATAAGTTTTACAAATGTCAGTATCCGCGATTTGACAAATCAATGCCATCATCATCTTATACAGTACAGACTAACTTAATGCAACAAAAACAACTTTTAAATTAATGGACGAAAGAAATTCAGGTTTAAGGTGATAACAGGTTTTTTTTTATTTATATACATATTTCATTAAATGTAAAATATTAATAAAATATAAAATTTTTATCACCGACAAAGTAATAATATTTCATGACAAATGACCAGACAGCAAGGTTTTCTCAAATAAAACTATATCATTCTTTGTTTTACTAAACATGACATTGAAATGTAAAAGAACTATTAAGGATTTTATCAACAGAGGGCAACTGCAATCAATTAGTAATTATTTGCTTTTATACGTAGTAAATTACATAACCAAAGACTTATCTAAAGCATACCAGTCACATTTTTTGAATGCACAAAAAACCCATTGTCAACAGCAAGAATTTCTTAGCTTTTTGTTCATCTTCTAGATAACATTAATATTCAATTATGTTACCATTTTCATGACACTTGAAAATGAGATGAAAATAACAAGACTAGTATCATTCATAAAGCAAAAAATATAAAATAGCTCCCATCTCAAATAACACACTCGTGCAAAAACATATACCACTAATCTCTTGAGATAAATATATCAAAAAAGAGCATGGAAACAAAATGTTATAATCAGTGTTGACTTTCAATCTACGCGTTGACAAGAAAATATCGACTACCTATTTAAAGATACCTGAAATGTACAAAAGGCAATATTTACTTTACTAAGTTTTATTCTTCATGCGGACTGGCTGAAATAAAAAAAAATTCATTATTCTGTATGACCTTATAACTTTAGTCCCCTTTAGGTAAAGCTGGGCTCAAATTACTTTTCGCTGGTTAAGGCAGACATGTCCATCAAAAGCGCATCTTTACCACCGGGCCCTAATTTTGCCACTTTGCATCTAACTCTTCGATTTCCTAATTTTTATACACCATTTAAAAAAGGATAGGGAATTCCTCTTAGCCAGTGTAACCTTACCCTTAACGGCCAGAGCACTATTAAATAATTTACCGCAAGACTTTTTCCATATACCGGTACACGTAGTAAGATGCATTTACTGCAATGCTACAACGAACAGCAGTATAAACGACAACAAAAGAAACAACAGCAAAAAAATTGTCTGTCAAGCCTACAATTAGTCCATGCTTATCAAAGTAACAAAGATCAAAGCCTTCCACTTCCAGAGTCAACATTATTCTTATCTCATCTGTAGACTGGAGTTTTTTGTAAACTGAACTTCTAAAGACTGTTTACATACATATATACACTTAGTCCACGCTTATATGGTTATCGAAGGACGCTCTTACTTTTAAATTTACCAAAGAGAAAGTCAACTTTTATTGAAAATGTTTTCAAAACTACGACGCTCTAGCTCTTTGAAATAGGCTATCTCTGAAGACAAAGTCATCAAAGATCTTATAATCTTTTAAGAAAAGTCTTCAAACTGAACTTTCTACTGATAAATTTAACAGTTAAACAGCTTTTATAAACGGTTTTTTACATTTTTAAATAAGTTTTAAACCTTTATATTGCTTTGCTTTTCGTGAACCTAATTTGTCTTGCATGATTTTCATCGTCTTTACAAAATGTCGCTCTTTTAGTTGGTTTCAAACTGTTTACGATAGGTTCTTAAGTTGCTGTTTTTATAGCATTCCTGTGTTTTCTATCTACATGACGTAATTCTTTCTCTTTCTTACGTTTTTAGATGACCATAGGTCTCTGTTGGGTAGGTGTAAGCAAATTAACTCCAACAGATAGATTAGTGCTTCGTCGTTTATGCATTTATAAACATAACGAATGATCTTGTATTTCATTTTTTTTAATTTGAGCTGGTAGCCAAGGCAGCGGTTTGAGAATTGATGAAGTGTGGCTATTCTTTGTACGGGGGATGATCAGAAAGTAGTTGCCCTAACTTTGAAGAAACTGTTCGATTTTCATGAACTTTTCCTTGGAATGTGACATGAAAAAAATTGGGAATTGCCGCTGACCAGTGCTGCGCAACAGTGTGACAAAGGACACAAGCTATGAAATCATCTTTAGCAACAAAAAAAAAAGCGAGCCGTGTTTGACATCAATTGGCATCATTGAGGCTGTGCACATTACGTAAATGTAGCGTATCGCTATCAAAATGGCGGACGCTCCTGGAACTTAGAGTAAAACTCTTTTGTACAATTTACATAGATCCACATTGGTCATTTGCACAAAATAATTATTGTCCACCAGTTGATAGCGAAATGCAATATTTTTGCAATGTGCACAGCTTCAATAGAGATTTGCTCAGTCATCAAGTGCATGTACATGTATGTGAAAAGGAAAACACCATAATTATGAAATACACAACGAAATGTGTGAGGAGTATGAAAGAACATGTCCATCAATTCATATAGTGCAGTGAAACTTTGGGTGGGAAGGCTCAGATATGAACATCTTGATGTATCAAATGAGCCATTTTCTGTTAGGCCTCAAATTGTAATTATTGAAATTAGTTGGCCAAAATGAAAGAACTTATTTTATCAGATCGAAGAATCATAATCAGGGAAATTGGATATGAAACTTCTTTGTGGTAAGGAACGTTGTGGATCGTTTTCTATTAATATTTGTAGATGACAAGAATATCGGCTATGATGGTTAGACGTCTACAGAAAGGGAAAAAGAAAGCAGAGAAAAAAACCCTGGGGCAGCTTCGCGGAGTGGTTAGCGCGTCGGACTCGAAATCTGGAGGTCGCGGGTTCGATTCCCGACCATGCCATGTTGCAATTGCCTTGGGAAAGCAATTTACCCTAACTTTCCCCAGTCCACCCACCTGTAAAATGGATACCCAGCTACAAGCTTCAAATGTACTGGTCTGCTGGAGCATTGGTGGCGCTGCTCTGTGGCGACACAGTTACGCTCAGTAACGAAGACAAATTTCCCGAAAGGGATTATTATTATAGTGTATTAAAAAATTCCTTGGGGTTGCTATAAGGAACAAGTATTTCGGTAGATCAGTGCTGTTATTGTTGAAGAAACCTGGTTTTATCACTATCAGTATGGCCTCGAGATGAAATGCCAATCAAAGCAGTGGAAAACCCGAGAAGAACCTACCCCCCATAAAGGCAAAGATAAACCGTTCTGTCGTTAAGGAATTTAGCGGGGTTTTTTTAATGGAAGGAATCATCATGTAAGACTTTATCCCAAAGAACAGAATAATAAACGATGTGAACTACAGGAACTCACAAATCTTGACAGGACTGAAAAGGGAACTCATAGTCTAGCGACCATAGAAACTTTGGAATGGAATTCTCCTTTTGCAAGACAACGCACCATCCCACCAAGCTGCAGTTTTGACCACTTCTTTAGTTGATTGCGGTTTTCAGATCTTAACTCACCCCACCTATTTGCTTAATTCGGCTCCTTCAGACTAAATAAATAAATAAGAAATAAGGCTAAACAAAAAGGAAAGAAAAAATGAAACAAAAAGAAACCAGAATAAACAGAAACCTGTGTCTCTGAACGCATGAACTAAGGACGGAATTTGTATAGAACAGTCCGCCTCGTGTATTTAGAAGATAATTTTGTTACAATAAAAAGTATATGTACGTATATGTAAATGTCTTTTATGCATATCAATGTTTGTATATGTTATGTACATGAAAGAAAGTATATTATGCTTGATATGTAGGCCTACAACCGTATGTATGCATGTATATATAACATGCGAATATCGCTGCACACCATGGCTTACCTGTACACATAAATATGCGGACAGAATACAATGTAGTTCCATAAATATTTAACAACTCTTGAGAATAGTCTAGGTACTTATTTATGTCGACTTGTAGTTGGAAAGATACGTTAAAATTCGAACAACCTAAGCTAACATATCTATGTCGAGTCTTAAATGTGAGCATTTATGCACGTACCAAAAAGTATGAGCACTTAGATTTTATGTGAGTGCGCGATGTAAGCCTACAGGCATACAATTTTTTTATGATAAATTTCTTTAAAAAATAGAAAACTGTGCATAGACATGTGCATCTCATCGTAAAGCTATCACACCTTGTTATATGGATTATATCTACATCCAAAACCTTTTTTTTTTCGATCGGCAGATTGTTTAAACTGAAAAGTGTCTGAACGCGAATTTGATTGATAGTCATGTTTGAAACGTGTCTATTTTCCTCTGTTATGTCCAAAATGTGTATAAAACACGAAAATTGTGAATAGGATTGGTAATTATGTTTAAAACGCGTAAAATGAGTGTAGTTGATATAAAAAACTGTAATGTGTCAATGACATATGGTTACGTTTAAAATGAGTATAATATTATGATTGGTGTCTTGTTCCAATGTGTCTTAGGGGAGGCCGCTTGCAATACTTGCTAAGTCACTTGATAACGGTTATAAGAAAAACATAATTTTCTGTTTAGCATCTCATTGTCTTCATTGAAATTTTCAGCAATAATTATCTTACTTATAAGGGAACATGAAAATTGAGGCAATTATAATTCTTAAGCAGCAATTAGAAGCAAATCAGCAATATGCTGATCGTAATAACTCAATTTCTCTAGAAAAAAGGCTCGGCGGATCTTGCAGACGGACTCTTATAGTACGACCGTTAGGTATGATAAACAATAACATATGTATACGGTTGATTGTCATGTTGTAAAGGTGTACACTGGGAGGTACGTCGGGAAAGTGTAAAACAATGATTGGTAGCGATGTCCAAATAACTATACCCGTATATATAATTGCTAGTCTATTGGAAACATGTTTGTTAATAGTAGTTATGTCTAAAATGTATAATTAAAAGTTGTATTTACTTGTTGTAACATTAGAGTGTCCGTTATCATCAACATCAAGCCTTCTGTTGCAAACAATAAGACTTATCTTATTCCTTGGAAATATTGTTATTAATATCAACATTGCTAACAGGAATTTTACTATCAGAACTGGTACTGGCATAATCATCATTGTATTGATACTACATGTACTATAACTTTCATCAATGTTGTTTTTCTTTTTTTTATAATTGTAGACTTTATCTCAATCTGTTTTACTTTTAACCCCACTTGTAAACTAGCTGCCAACCTATTCAACATCACCAATAACCGCTACTGTACCATCACCAATAACCGCTACTGTAAGCTTTTATTACTATTTATCGTACTCTTGTTTAAATAAGCGGCACCTATATTTGCTAGTTCATTTTTATCATAAATGAAAAAAAAAAAGAATTACACATATTACAGCAGGCCCACACCAAAACAAGCCCAAAACAACATCGAACACCACCACATTGAAATCTATGCAAATTCATGTTATTGTTTTAATTATTATTACCATATCACTACTATCATCACTAGCATGAACTATTGAAATTAATATTATTTCTTGCACTAAACCCATTCAAACTATCACTTTTGTAATGCTAACAGCGCCAAATGTTTATATTATTACAATGATCATAATATTTACGACTTATGGTGTAAAGAGCATTATGAATATGATTTAAAATTGAAAGTTTTTTTCCAATGGACATGTAAACTTATTACTACTACAGTAACCACCACCTTAAATACTATTTCTATTAGCATATTTTGCTATAAGGCTAATATTCTTGTTATATATTATGTACATGTATATTACCACAAAGTAAGGAAATCAATACTCTAATGCAAATTTGTTTCCTGTACATTTATGATACCGCTACCATTCAATTACACCGCTAAGATAACTGTTGTACATGTTTGTATATATATATAATATATAATTTTTTATGGTTTTATTTTTCCAAAGCAAATTATATAAACAACAACAACAACAATAAAATAACAAAAAGACATAAACATGAAGGTTATAACAGGGAACGAAAGCATATTACCAGAGAGTCTACATCATCAACACTCCAATATGCTTTCGTTACCTATTATAACCTTTGTGTTTATGTCTTTTTGTTATTTTGTTGTTTATATAATTTGCTTTGGAAAAATAAAACCATAAAAATTGTGTAATTTCCTTAAATATCAGTCTATCACTTTGCTGCGGGTACCAATATTTGTTAATATTTTGAGAAGAAGGCCAATTAAAAAAAAAAAAAAAGGTTTGTTGAGGTAAGGCTAAGACTTCTCCATGATCTAA
>BMAT01004151.1:21475-55237 GCA_019649035.1 Elysia marginata | reverse complement strand
AGAGAGAGAGAGAGAGAGAGAGAAAGGGTAAATGAGAGTTGTAGTTCTTAAACTAATCATTTATGATCTTTTTCTACTAGCAACAAAATTCGCGGGTTTAATGTGTGAATAGAAAGCTCCAAAAAACTTCCCTTTATTTCTTTTTGTTCTCAAAATCATGTTGTATTGATTAATCTATAAATATTAAACTTGTCTTCTTCTTTCCGTAGGCTTATTTTCTGCCCGCATAACTCTATGACTAGTTAATTATGAGCTTTCCCAACGCCTTCTCTTCATTATTTAAATCTCACTATAACTATGTTTATCCTCTTCTTTATCCAAGTCCACTTCTAGTTTCTACACACATCCCCTCTCTCTGCCTTTTTTTTATCTTTCTGTTCCACTCTGTCTTTACATAACTGTTTAAACGCGTCTCTCTGATGTTCGCATCCCCTTGGAGGTGTAGCCTTATCTAGGTCAATATTTTATTCTTTAGCTCCCCACTCGGTAATTAGCGAGTATAGAAAAAAAACTCATAAACGAAAAAAAAAATTCTACACAACTTAGCCTTGAATTTGAAATGACCAGAATATTGGTGCATGTCCCTAAAATAACGCATTCCTTACCTAATCAACACAAAATTTAAGCCATTTTCTTTATCCACAGCGGTTGGCAAAAAATATTTACTTTTTAAAATAGAATTTTGAACAATGGGATTACTATATTTTTTTAATGCTTATAATAATCTTTTTTGTTATTACTCGGAAATAAAACATATAGCCAACGTTTACTTGTCTGTTCAAGCTTTTTATTTATTTATTTTTTTTTTGGTTCTGTCAAATATTTTATTTTTTACATCTATAGCTGGTTACATGTTATATCTGCACTTGTTCAGAGAAAAGCTGAAAGGAGTTTATTTTCATCCTCCTGCTGTTGTGGTACGTAACAGTAGTTGTTCGTTTTGTTGTTGTTGTTGTTGTTCTTCTTCTTCTCCTCCCCTCCTCCTCCTTCAAAAATGCCAAGAAAAGAAAATCTTTAAATTGGAGGTTCATAGGATTTTCATGGGCCACCACATGAGAAGATTTGGGCTGCTTGGCTTTGGATCGCTGATTTTGGATCGCTTACTTCTGTCCCTAAAAATTTCTTTGCTTATTTTTCTGCTACTTTCATGTAAAGATATTGAAACAAATACTGCTGCAGCTTCCTGAAAAAATACAGTGGAATCCACTAAGTCAATTTTTTGAAGGGAAACTCTTGCTTTAAGTCAACTCTGTTTTGCAGTAGCATTTTGTATTTTTTTTATATCTTTGTAATAGTTAAAGTCAACTCTTGCTTAAAGTCAACACATTTTTTTAGTCCCAAGTAGTTGACTCTATCAGGATTCCACTGTAAATAAACCATTTTATGATTTAAGAAATAGACCAAATGGACTCGGCATACCCTTTCAAAGACAATACAAGCCATATCGTATAATTTAACCACCAGATTTGACACTTTTGCTTAAAAATTAATTTTGATGGAACAAAATCCTCAAAACACCACAACCATGACAACAACCTTACAATCAAAAGAGAAAAAAATTGACAGTTGAAAAAAAAACTCGATGAAAAAAAAATGCTAACAACGAAACGAGATTTGAACAAGTAAAGCAGAAAATAGATGACCTAGAATCGCGCTCTCAAAGAAAGCCTATGTTGTTCTACCCTGAAACTTCCCCCATCACAGTTCGCTTTACTGTCAAGGAAGATCCCAAATTGGTACTGAAAGATAGCCAGCAGAAACCTAAAAGGCTCAAATCTGTCAATATCCGACCTCTTTACGGCAAAAGTACAATCAACACGTGAATAAAACCAAATTGTAAAGGGGAGAGTGGAATAGAAATGCGTTCGCTAGTGAAAAGTCAAATCGTCATGAATGATGAGAGAATGAGGCCCCTACGGCACTACTACCTCCGTCCTGGGATAGTCTCCTGTTTCTCATAATAAATCATAAAAATGATAAACTAATGGTGTACAAACATATCAATGAAAAGATTAAAGAATCAATGCTATAATACGGTTTCATCTACAAATTTTATTACAAACCATGAGTTTAAAGGATAATAACTTTAAACAAATTTAAAGCAAAACAGAAAATATGTATAACAAGAAGCAGCCTTTCTGTTCAGCCTTCCTACAGAGTACAGACTGAAAGGGGTATAGTTTGAAGAATGCTGGTACAAAGAGTTGTAATTCTTTAATATTGCTATTCAAACAGAAATGATTTTTCACTTCAGTTTTTAATTTAAACTGCCAACCTAATTCCTTGAGTAACTTGTATTAAAAAATCCCGTCCTATTGCCAGTTGTAGTCTTATGACCAACAGTAAAGCACCCTGCTATCCAAATCAAAATCAACACTTTTTAACTAAGCTTAATTAAATCTGTTCAGTTTTTTTTTCTCTTAATGACCTAGACTAAAGATATGCGACTACTGTTCGGAACTGAGCTGAAATCATTACATATTACTAGGCCTTGACAGTGACCCTGGAACTCGAATATAACTAGGTCTCTAAAGTCAAATGTGGCTAAAATGCAACTTGCATCTAGATAAAGGCTGATGGTTCATTCTTATGTCTCAGACTTCCTAAGTCTCTAACAAAGTTCACAATATCAATCCTCACTAGATTTAGGCTAAGCTGGATCTAGCACAAGCCAACTACTAAAATTCTATGTTAGGTCAAACCTGTGAAGGTTAACGCTGCAGCACCTAATTAGCTACATGTTGCATTAGCTAAGTGAATTTATTCTACCATTAATAGCCTTTACTATTGTTAAATATACAACTTTCTGTTAAAATCAGTACATTTTGCGGAAAACTTGCAGCAAGTACGAATTTCGCATTTGCAAAGTACCTAAATTTCTGGAGCAATAGTTAGATGTAAAAAAAAGTCTTCTCCCAATCTAAAAGGGTTTTAAAGAGCTTTTTAATAATTAGATAACAAAATTAAACACTCCTTTAGTTGTCTGTTGCACTTTTGCCTTTTTACAAGAAAATTTCATCAGGACAAAAAAGCTAAACCTCTTAAAAAGTAGGCCTGCCTAACTGCAGCACTTTTAGTGTCTTGAGGTTCAAACCAAAAAAATGGAGAGAAAAACCTTTGGTTACCAAAGGAATTCATACACCAAAGATGTAGTCATTTAAGAAACAATCGTAACTTGGACCTAGCCTAGTAATCCAAGCCAGCCACTACAATTACATTGTTTTATAGAGCAGAGCTCAAACTACATTAGATGCCTGGCTACATCTAAAATGGTGGTATAACCCTGTTTTAACACACAAACATTACTCCGATTGTGAGTTAAGTGAAACTTGTCCTAAACAGTGCATAAGAAAAGAAGAAAATGCAGTTTCACCTGAATGATTTACTTGTTTGCATTAAATGCTCTAATCATGCAAGATTTGAGAAAATGTTTATAGTGGCATTGCTGGTAAAATACTCAAGCTCAGTCTATAATGTCTTGTGAACATTGCAAATGAGCCAAATACTGCAACTTTCATTGATATTTTGATGTGCTTCCAAATGCATTGAATTATTCAGATTTTGTGGAAAGATATTAGAA
This sequence comes from Elysia marginata, assembly GCA_019649035.1. Classification (NCBI taxonomy): domain Eukaryota; kingdom Metazoa; phylum Mollusca; class Gastropoda; family Plakobranchidae; genus Elysia; species Elysia marginata. Next base: position 51,657 of record BMAT01004151.1, on the reverse strand, counting down.
ACTCTTGTGGTTAAAAATATGAAGAAAAAGAGGACTAAATTCTCTTTTTAATGGGGTTTTCTCAATTTTTAAAATTTTCCATTTCCAACTCATTTGTACTAGTTGTTAGACATATAATACATGGTATGTGATAGGACTGTTTTATGTCTCATGGTCCAGATTGAATGAGTCGAAAGTAGAAAATTTCTTTTTTGAGAAAAAAAAGCATTGAAAGGTTTATTTTTTCTTCTTTTTCATTGTTTTAAGTCAACAAAAGCTGTAAAATCTTTCCACAAAATTTGATTTTTTATGAAACTTTTGATGTTTGGAGGCTATGAAAAATTTCTAGTTCAAAACAGCAATACCTTTGAAAGTAAAACTTGCAGCATCCGACTTATTCACTCTGGACACAAGACACATTGTGTTTCTAATATCCATCACCAAAAAATGTAAGATTTGCTTTGAGATTTTCAATATCAACAGAAAACATCCAAGTAGAATCAAACATTTCTAACAGTTTTTCAAATATGTGATTTATTCAAGAAAATGCAAATTAAGTGCATTATCATCTGTTCTGCAGTTACTTCTTGGCAACATTTTTTCTTTGAAAATTTTTAAAAATTATATTATTCTGAATCGAAAGGGAAGGTTTTCTTTAGGTTGATTTTTTTTCTTATTGGAGGCAAAGTATTAAGTAACAATAGGAAAAAATGACTGGATTATTTTATATGTTCAAGACAACTGATCTTTCATTTGTCTAATGATAATCAGTTTCTTGCAAAATATAGCAATTGTTGTTATGACCCACTATTTGACTCATAGTAAACTTTAAAAAAAAACTTTAAATAACAGCAGTGATCCCAAACTCTTTACGGGTAGAATAGTAGCTCTTACTAAGATAAATAAGATAAAAAATAAAAAGATTAGTAAAAAAAAGCAGATGTTAAATCAGTTTGAACACTTCTGGTGGTGATTTTTTTTTTGACAAAGTCTTTTTTATATATGGCCAATACAAATGTTACACACATATTATGCCTGAAATTATAAACACCACATAAAAAGAGTTCATGAAAACAATTTTTATGAAATGATTACACTCCCACAAAACCCAAGTCAAATTCACCAATAAAATTAGGATATCGCGTACAGTGGAAACCATTAACAATATAGCCTGATATAAATAGGGATCTGATTATAACAAGCCGATTTTAGATTCCAATTTTTTTCTTCCTCTTTGCCTGTAATAAAAGTCTTTTATAAGAGGGGGGACAGATGACTAATCTGATTATTGTAGGGATAGCAAGACGATTTCTTGAGGCACACAGGCTTAAGGCAACCCCAACTGCAGTACAAAAACCTCTATTCACGCCCTTCTCCAACAGATCCAACTCTCTATCTCTCTCATTAAGACCTAGGCCTTCTTTCAGCACACAGTAAAAATAATTTCTTCCACTTCTGGCTCAATCTCGTCCCCTCTCCATAAATCCTAGGCTAATCAATAGCACTATGAAAGATCACTTTGTGAGTCAGCTTCGCGAGCGGCATCACAGAATTGTTCTTTCCTTTGTTTTTTTCTTCTAAGGCCAAGGAGCTACTACTACACGCCAGACCAGAGACTAGATAAGTTCACAGGTTTTCTATTTTCCTAGCTTTCATGATATGAGAGCTTCACATCTACGAGAATCATTCGAACAGAGATAAATGAAAACTTTCTGTCTATTGAATTATTCTCAATCACCTCTCTCTCTGTCTGCTCTACCTCTCACTACGCACACACTGAAACTATATTTAAACACTTAGATACACTTTGAACTTGCATTTGCACACACTGAGACACCCTTGGAACTTCTATGTGCACACACTTATATACCCTTTCATCATATGCACACTCATAAACATCCTTTGAACTTTCATATGCACACGTTTAGATACCCTGTGAAATTTCAAACAATGGCATAGATATCTAGTCTGAGTCATCCTCTAGGAAAGAGTGCTGGCCACTCAGCACTTCTTGAGTGAGACCATCACGGTTTGTTTGTGACAACCATGGGAATATTGTGCGCTGTGAAGGAATACAGATTTTAAGATAGTCAAAACATGTACAAACGACGGTTTGATCTTTTTTTAACAACAGATGGCTCCTATGAACAAAAGTATTTCAACTGATTAAAAAGTGATAAGGAATACAACTATGTGCGAGTTTGAATAAATAGGAGCTAAACTGATGAGGGATAAGAAAGTTTAAAAAATAACCATGGCTTTGAAGTATATTGTAATGAATGTTCCTTTTCCTTTCTCTGAAATGTTACCTTCACATTTTTAAAATTGAAAAAAAAAAAAAAAATAAAGGCTTTGCACATTTCTCTTAAGCTAAATACTCACAAAGTATCTCAATCAAAAGGTATTGAAAAGCCTTTTCAAAACTTAATTTCAAATATATATTTTTGTGTTGTCTTTATCAAATGAAACATATTATTTCCTTTAAAAACTTACTGTAAAAATATATAGATGATACTTTGGGACTATGCAACTTTGTAGACTAGTGCTTTTAACTGAGACTGTCAGTGTACCAAAAAAAAAGGAATTCAAGTTATATATACCAAAGAAAAAAGTCACTAAATTACAAAAAAATTTTGTAAAACCAAAAACTAAATGGGAGAGATTTACTGACTTATCAAAAGCAAACTTTGATGCGTTTTTTTTTCCTTCATATGAAGTTTATAAACTCACTTGTTTGCTGCGATGATCTTGCAAAGAGAGTGACCATTTGACCTTAAGTGTTGATAGAGAGTCTTTGATCTAAAAATTGAAAGTAAAAACAAAAATGGGTCACTGCATTATATGAATTGTAATATATTTTCAATGCTTCCCGTTTTCATAATCATAATTCAATAGATTCATGTCATGATGAAAGAACACCCTGCATAATGATAAAGGACATTACACAACAGTTGAGTCCTCTCATAAATTTACAAAGTCAAGGTAGACTGACGCACTACCAGAGTTTCATGGACGCTCCTCAATTTGGAGACTGAGATAAGGATGCTTACATTCTGCAGTAAGAAACAATTAATATAATGATATTTAACTGAGAAACCAGTAAAGATGTAATGTTATGTTCTCCAACATAATCTCTACCATTTTGTATCGTTCTTACTCATAGAGTAAATTGCGATCTCACATAATATAATCGTAGTTATTGAAAAAATGTCACCCAACTGCATTATGTGACTAAGGAAACTCAAGATACTTTTATGATATTTTTTAAGATTGTACTATCCATGTTTGCCTACCAAATTCAAAATGTCCTCACAACTTCTTTGACACTAAAGAAGGCTTACAGTGGATTCCGCTTAAGTATAATTCTCAGTTAAAACAACATGTTTTCAGATCCATTGTTTTCCTTCTCAATCTTACTAACTATCGTCAGGATATATAAAAACTCCAAAACTTTTTACATTCCAAAAATTTGTAAGATAAAATAGGCTGATTCTAACTGAACATCAAAATATTATTTACATGGACAGAAGCTCTAATTCATGAGAAACACGGTCAGGTTTTGAATGTTGTTACAAAATAAAAACACACATATCACAACACTACATGTATTTTTATTGTAAAAGAAGAAGCAACTCCATTTAGCCTGATCCTGCCACCTATCTCACCACGTAAAACTGTTCCTTTTATCAGGCTGACTAATGTAAAATCAGAAACATATTATTAATACACATACACTCATTTATGAGTTTACTTTTGGATATACTTTTTTATTTGCAGTTTGATTTTGGTCGTACCAAATTTGCTAAACTGTGACTTTAAACATAAAAATACTCTTTTTTACACTACACAAAAAAGCAGAATGCTTTATGAAATGTCCAAAATGGGCGGCAGCCTGTTGAGCTCTAACACTCTTTTGAATGGGTGAGAAAAAAACCTTGACTTCCTTAGAACTTTTCGCCTGGCCATTAGTATTTTGTGTTGAACAGACTCAACTGTATTTCAAAAGTTGTGCTGGAACAGAGTTTACAAACCTTGGATAAATCCATAGCGCTGATGCTGTCTTTAATAGTTCGTAGAACCAAATTTATCTGGCCAATCAAATGTTCCAAAGATTGCTGAGGATAAATTATTTATAAACAACTAAAAATTTTACTGGTTTACAAAAATTAAAAATATAAACACAAACTATGTAAACCTGACTTGGAAGAGAAAAAAATAAGGTCTTATAACCTTTTTTTATGCTACTAACATAAAAAGTACTGTATCGTGAGTCATACAGCCTGCATAACTGAACACAGATGTGTCACATTTTAGATATACACTATGTAAAAACGATTAACCTGATATATTTATAGCTAGTTTCAAAAGGGAAAATATTCTTTAAAACCTAAAAAACACTCAATCAATCAATTTCAAAACAAAAAAAAAGCAAAAAACAAGCATTACAAGCTTATTTAAGAGTTACAAGAGAGAGGGGGGTGTTGCTACAAAAGTGATAATAATCATTAGGCCATGTTGTGTCTCCTATGCAATGATGATGGTCTAAAACCTGCTTTATTTTTATGCAACATGAATAATGAGTCCCCCCCTCCTTCTACGGTCCATGTTGAATTATTCCAAGAGGGTGATATTGTAGGTCTTATCTTGGACGTGGCACCATGAAACATAGATAACACAAGTTTTAATCTGGTTCTTTTGAAAGTAGTAAATCTTTGGCATGTAACCTTTATTGATGAGCAGTTATAAAGAAAGCAGCCAACATGCAGACAGTAAGGAAATTGCTTTAAAATACATTAGGCACCATTGCAGGAATCACTTTAATGATAATAATCATTACTCTAACCATCACTGACACAATAATGAATGACTATTGCCATCATAAGTTTTATGAACACTATAATCTAGACTAACAGTATCATCACTAGCAGCAACAGGAAAAAAAAGCCTGTTTTAATAGGAATCACATTGTTTTTTTTAAAACATGCATCATTTCAAAGACAAGCAAGTAAATTTTTTTTAAAGTTAGGTATATATTTCAGCTCTAAAACTAGTGATAATACAAATGAGCTGTCGGCTTTACGCCTTCGTCAGACAAAAAAAAAATTTTAAAAAGTGTAAGACACTTACATAATTACGATTAGGACTAACAGTAAAAGAAAAGCAATAATATTGTTTATAAACAATATAAAATATGAATGATGAGATAAAAATTGAAAAAAAAAATGTACCTAGAAATATAGATGTAAATCTATCAGCTGGAAAAAAGAAAAGAAAAAAAGGGGGGAGGGGTGGGGGCTACTAGGGAGTAGGGGCCTGTAATTTAATTACATAGTGAAGGAAATGAAAGAAAGGAAAAGAACTATCAATGAAAAACGAGAATTATTTACAAAAATATGAACATATCAACTAGATCTAGGCATATCTGGAATGAAAAAGACATTTCGATGACAAAGGCCATAATAAGTGAGAAGAAATGTGCTGATAAACTTACCCAAGGCTGCTTGGATCTGTAAAGATCATCACCCACACACATGTCTAGCAACTTGATAGCAGAGATCATTTTGTACAGATCCTGCTCCAACAGAGCTCTCATTGCTTTAGCAAGGGGAGACAGAGGTGGCATTTCACTGCAGCATGACAGTGTTAGGAGGTTTCCCAGCTGCGGACAAAGGCATATGTTTCCTAAAGCATTTGCAATGTAAGATGGCATTAGATAGTATCCATCAAGCAGGACAAATCAATACTTACCCTGAGATAGACCAGAATGGCATTGACCCACAATAACTATCTTTGTTTATTGTTTCATCAGTTAAGATTGTCATAAATGACTGAGTCAATACTTAATTAAAAGTATTGTCAACCTCGTTAATAAACAACAAGGCAGTCACTAAGTACAATATTTTAAGATAGACCATCATGTTAGCAATAACACAAACTACAAAAGGTAAAGGTAATGTGTTTTGAGACAAATAAATTATGACATGTGCCATGGCAAAAGGAAAACAATATCAGTAGCTACCACACCTCCCAGATGTGCCAATTTTGGAACTGATCCAAAACTATTCATAAAAAGAGCAGGGAAAGAAAAAAATTCCTTAAAATATAAATTTGCAAAAGTCAGTTCCAATCTAGATAAAAACTATCTGTAAAATCTAAGAGAGCAGTATGTACATTATGTATGTTCTTTCATTTTAATTTATTGCATAAATGGTTACTTCAAAAATTAAAATTTATGAACACTAATTAGCAAGAGATATGAAGCCTACACAGTGATATAGGAAATATTTGTATTCATGTATACACAAAATCAATACCTAAATTTTGTTTTTAAAAACTGAAGGTCAATGCTTCTGATCACTTTTCCCAATACCATGAGCTTTAGATATATATCATTAAGTAGGCCTAGCTGACACAAGCCTCTTTTCTAAGCATATCTGTGTAATAAAAAAACTGCTAATTTTTTCAGCCGAGTTGCAGCTTAATATTCAACATTATTATGAATGTATAATCCAGTTCCCATATATCTCTTTTATCCAACAATACAACCTAGTGGAGAACTTGTTAGTTTCAAAGGGAAGGCAAATGTTTTGAAAATTAAATAATTACTTTTTTCCACTAGATTTAAAAATAAAATTCAAAACATTACTGTAAACAATCAAAACATTAATACTTTATGTAAATTTTATCTTTGACATAATCATGATTGACGGTTTAAAAAAACGGTGGCTTTGTGGAACTAAAACTTCAAGCCAAATCAAGTTTGCCTTTCGAGAGTCAAGTAATATGCTACTGGTGTACTTTACTGAGCATGGCCATTTAATGCATAATGAGACAGAGAAACCTCTTTAGTATTTTAATATATTACATGCATTGATTTTTCAGCATTCATAAACACTCGTTATGGCTTGTTAGTGCTTTATGAATAATAACATTATTTTTTCAACAGGCAAAGAGGTGCTCTTACACAAGCACATGAAAGATGTATGAGGTAACTTTTTAAATTACAACCTTTCTGAATACATGGAACAAATGTGACTTAAACAAAAGTGATCTGCTTTTTCATTAGACTAAAGTTGACTGCAAGCACAGGTACACAACCGTACAACACTTTTAAAAAAATACAACCAGATGAGAAAAAAACAATTAAAAAAAACATTCAAACAAAGGTTAGTGGCAAAGTTTAGTTTATATTATATTAATTTAAAAAAATTTCTACTACTAAATTAAATTTTAAAAAAAGTTTAAACCTTCTAATCTATGGAAAATCTAAAAAAGCAGTTACAAAAAAACGCTTCTATCAAAATGTCTGAATTGACTATTGCTTTTTACAGAATGCAAATCCATTGTTTAGATTCTGATAAAGGCCTAAAATGTACTATTTTAATCCTATATGGTGGCTACAAAAATCGGTTCCATGGCAACGAAACATTGGAAATGACAAAATAAACGCCTTTGTTCCTTTTTGTTGCCCAAACATTACTTTGAAACAAAAAAAATTGAATCTTATTACGAAAAAGAAAAAAATGCCTCAGGCCACCGCACTGGCCCAAAACCAACATTCCCAGACCTAATAAAGTCATGCCTTATATCAGTAACATCAACTGAGTTGATACAACACATCATATAATAATGCTGGATTTGTATATTGCTTGCCCTGTGATTTTCCTCATAAGTTCCTCTCTCATACTTCTATTTGTTTTATTTTTAATTACAAGTAATTTGAAAGTTGAAAGGTTAAAACAATTGTCTAATAAAATCTTTCATTTGGTTTCAGCATGAGAATAATATCATATTATGAATTTCATTCAAATATCCTAACACCATGTGATTTTAGTATTTAGTACATTTTCTTTCCCTTTGTTGAGTATAATTTATATCAATTTTTAAAATCCGAACACTAATTTAGTACCGTGTTTTGTAAATTTTCTCTCACTTTGTTGTACCGACAGCAATAGGCTATATTAAATCCTGAAACTTAAACATTAGATTTACCCTTCAAATACCAGTACTTTACAAAGTTTTACAATTTTTTAGTTACCTTGAAATTAAGGATATCTGCATTGCTTAGCTGTTTATCTACTGGCAGCAGTAGGGCTCTCAGGCAGATATAACTGAATCTGACCACCAGGAAGCTTCCTCGAGCAGTGCCTGGAATTAGGTCTGCTAGATGCACCTGATTGTGGTGATGGTCCGAAACATCATACAGCTGTCTACACAAGTCAGGCACCTTTGCAGTAAAAACAAAACAAAACAAAGATAACTTTAATTCTTTTGTCATTTGACTTACTTGGCTTATGACTCTTGATTCCTTGAGGCACATACAGCTGCAATAACATTTCTCCAACAGACATGGTTTTTGGCTAGTCCTCCTAAGTTCGACCCATGTGGTGCTGACAGCTTTCACCTCTTTATTTATGCTTCTGCGCCAAGTCTGATTTGGTCCGCTTAAATTTCTCTTTCCTTGTGGGCTTTAGTCAAAGCCAGTGCCTTGTGACATTGGAAACAGGCTTTCCTAGAGTGTGGCTGATCCAACCCCATTTATCCTTTCCCATCTCAAATTTGATTGGCATTTAGTTTACCTTGTTAGGATGTTCCTGTGACGTAGGCTGATGAATGTCTAGAGGCTTCTAGTATTGAGTAGGAGATTTTAAGCTGCTAACCGCACAAATCCTCTGGTGACCATCTTTATCGGCTTCAGCTTAGCCTTTAATGTTGCTTGTGTTATAAATAAATCCATTTGCTACAAAATTTCAAGTGAAACATGCTAATCCTATTTTCCCTACAGAACTCCTGCCTTCTATCTTTGATCAAGTCATGGTAATTTTCCTTTTTTAGGGTATGGGCCTGTTCCACCCTGATTTTGTATATGGAACTGACAGTTCCACCATGATGAATTGCCATATGAATGAATCACGATGATCAGGCTTTAAATGCAGTTTTGCAGATGGCATAGGGGACTTCATCCCATTCTGTGAGGTATGATGAAACTACCCACTCCTCACATCTATTTGACAGACCTTTTTTATACCTTACAGAATTTCAAATCAAATGTTTAAACATTGTCTTTACAGATTTTTCTTTAATCATCTATGTAATGATAAAGTTACTTACTGCTGCCGGCCAGTCTTCATCACTGTAACATTGAAGCAAAGCACCAAAGCATTCTTGAGTCTCCAAATTAACATACCTGTACAAAAATTTGTTGACAGATAGAAAATATGCACCATTTCTTTTTTTTTTCTTTTTTTTTTTGGCTAAGAGAGAACTGCTGTCAAGCTACTTGTGTTGTATAGAAACAGTGTCCACCAGTTATATGAGCTTAAGAGTCAAAACAAATACAAGTGCTAATAAAGTGTCCAATTATTTTTATTGCACAAGATGTTCAGTATGTAAAGCAAAAAAGAAATCTTCAAAACTAAAGACACCCTTTGTCAAAAGTGTCTCCTAAGCTTGCAAAGCTGCCGGACACAGATGACCGGCATGTCTGCAATGAGTTATAAAGCATTAATTTAAGTAGTGACTAAGAATATGTCTGCTAATAATTTTTTTACAGCATAGACAATGAATTATTTTTTTCGTTGAATTTTCAAGCAAGAAAAAGATCACTGTTGATATGACAAAAAAAAAAAAAAAACCAAACAAAAACCTCTTTATGGCAGCGCGAATAAGAATTAAAAAATAAATGAAATATCTACATTTGTTTGATTTGTAAAACTTACTTGTTGACATTGTTATCCAGCTGAACTTTAGCAATCATGAAAAATAACTGGTTGAGATCCTCTTTGTTTATATTCGGCCTGAAAAACAGTCAGCAAGGACATAAACAAAATATTAAGCAGAAAACAGAAAGTCAAAATATAATCACATAACTTTTATCACAATATTTCAATCCCCCCACAAAAAAAAATGCTCTCTTTGAGAATCATTTCTTTTTTTATTCAGAGGGGAAGGGGTATTTGTTTTATTTATCTGCATGAAAAACACTGCCATCTTGTATTTCCCTCCCTAAAACATACATGCATTTTTCAAAATGTATTTACTCCTTGAAATTCTTATAGATTAAAATGAAATTTGGAGTAGAAAATGTTTGAAACTATACTATGAGTTTTAAGGTTTCCACCCAGTGGCTAAGCTTACAATTAATTTCCGTCTCATGGCATTTTCTATAAGTTCATGACAACAAAAGTGTGATGAGTGCAGACACCCAGTGGGACCGTTATTTTAGCGATTATCATAAGAGGGAGTGTGATTTTAGCTTTGCAAGGTAAGACAAGACCAAAGGTCAAGGGTTTTCCCCTTGGCGGGGAATCATCGCAATGTATTCTTTAGCTTTAATGCTTTTATACTGGTAGAATAAAAGGAGACAAAATCAAAGGCGATCTTCGGTTCATAAAATCTATCAACAACGAGAACATTTTCATAATTCCATCATTTGATGGAAGAAGTTTTTAATGATGAAGAAAAATGCCATCCATACATCCGTATGAAACCTAAAACTTTCCAGCTGTTGTTAGAGAAGATTGCACTTAACATTGAAAAAAAGAAAAACTAAGTTAAGAAAACCTCTGTCACCAAAATAGCGCTTGGTTACCGCAAGAATGATGATAATAATAATAATAATATAGTTACTTTTGAATAATACCTTGTAATTAAATAACCTTGCTATTGAGACCAAAACGGCTCAGGATTTGAGAATTAAAGTAATATGTCTTCCACGAAAATTGCCTTTGGTGCATGAATTTGTGTTCATCTCAAGCCAAACTGTCATAACCATCTTTTGATCATTAAAGATCAGTGAAAAACTTAAAACAGATGCTTAAACAGCATATAATTTAGAATACAAATAGAATATAAATGGGCCCAGTTTGAGTACTGCCCACATCCTAAAAGAAGCAATTCTGCCACATCAATAACATGATACAAATTGAGTGTTAAAGTAAAATACTTACTGTGTTTGCAAGGCAGTAGCTAGAACCTTCAGAACAAGCTGTACATTTTCTTTTTTCAAATGCCCTTTCTCAATGTCACGTTTATACTTGTTCTCATCGTTTTCTGCAGCTAAAAACTTCCTAAAAAATAAAATTTCATTAAAATATATATAAATATAAATACACTTTTAAATGGTATCAACCTGAACTAAAAAGTACAACTTCAAATGATTTTATGTATCATATCACATCATTAGGACAAAAAGTACTAAATTTTGTATCGGTACGTCAATTATGATATTAAAAAAATTCTTTGCAGGCTTGTTTTTGCTCTTTGTACTGTAACTACCTTCTGACAAACTTTGCTCTGCAGAATCAGGTACACAAACCGCCTGCTGTGCACTATATTATATGGAAATAAAAATTAATAGATAAGGAGTGTAACAAAGTTAGAGATTGTTTTAGACATGCTATGTACAATTTAGGCCTAGATATATGCTACGCTTGCTTTCTTAATAGAATGTGTTCAGTATTTGTAGATGTAACTCATGGTTTTCACATTACCTAACTCACTAAAATCTAGAATGATCGCCTGTTCTTAGTTGCGTAGGTCTAGGCTTCTCGATTCTTCTTGAGATGATTTGTTTACGAAATGTTTGATGATGTAGGAGGGATTTCGGGTGACTTATTTTTAACTTGGCATGTGATTGGGTATTGGGGGTCATTGCTGTGTTAGGCCACGCCTTCCCCACCTTTCTTGTATAGGGTAGAAAGTTCGAGCGAGAGCCAGACTATGTGTTCTAGAAGTGTGTTTTGCCTATCAATAGAGCTCTCATGGTTGATTAAAAAAGATAGAATACTGGATGAAGAGAGAGTGACACAGACACAATTTAGGAGTGCAGATACAAGTGTGTGAGTAGTTTTGTGCAAAAGCTAGATGTACGATTTGTTTATGCTGGACATGGACAATTCCACTGTTATTATTCTCGACTGCTGCTGGATGTGAATACTATTTCGTTTTGATTTCTTTGTTTTGAGTTGAATAAACTTATTTTCTACGTTCTTCACACAACTTTTCACGTTTTCAATATTTTAAAAGAACTCACAAGTCTCGTATCAGGAATTTTATTTATTTACTCGATTATTATTTCTGGTGTTTGTGACAAGGAGTAATATCAAAGTATAATTCAGTAGGAAAAAAGAATAGTGAGAAGGTGTTTCAGCTGGAAGTTCAAATCCAACATAAATTACAAAACCGTTGTCCTATGTTACTAATATTAATTAATTAAGCGTAAATAATACGGCAACTCAGAAATGTTTGCACCTTATTTCATCTTGTGGGTAGCTGTGGTGTTTCCCCATAAGGTCCTGCGGCTCTGCTCCTTAAATAAATTAAGTAAATAAAACATTGCTACAGTAAGTAAAATAAACACTAAAGTAGTAGGCCTGACCTTCAATATTTTTTTTCTCTAGAAGTACAGAATATATGCACTAAGAAAGAGTCTCGCTTACAAGCTACCCTTGAAAAACTCACAGTTCTGACAATGTGTGCCCCTTAAATTAATTTAAGAAACAAGTCATTAAGCTCTTGCTTTCGTGAAAAGGTTTTTATTTTACCCGTTCACTAAAACTTAGCTTTTTTGCTTGTTCAGTGTAGACTTTGGTGTTATACTTTAAAACGAAATATATCTATGAGTGCAAAAACAAAAAATATGCTTGGTTTTATAACTTTAGTTAAATACATCCTCAAGAGATGCCATGTGATAACTAAAAAAAGAAAATTCTAAGATAAGGATATGACTTTGGCTTTGAAAGTTACTCATAAGTAAAAAAAGGCAACTGTAAACCTGATATCTAATGTTGTTTTAGAGAAGTCCTCTCCAAATACTTACCCAGATTAACGAAAATGCGCATGATACATAATGGAGGAGGGCACCATGTCTGGTGTTGAGAAGCTTTTTTTGACAATAAGTTTACTTTGAATTGGTGAAGAATGCCAGTCAAGTTGATGTAACAGCTGTGGGACGCTACAGGTGAAGGGTGAATAGATACTGCATAGAAATAGAAATAAACCTTCAAGACAAACTTTGTTTTGTTCAATTAGATAGTGACTGTTAGAAAACAATATAAAGAGGAATAGTGTAAATAATTACAAAAGGTTATTTTTCAATTATTTTGTTTTGAGTGACACAAAATTTGCTTATTTGAGGATCAAAATAAATCTCAAGGACATTGCCATCTTTGAGGCTTGTCTTAGTTTGTCCCTAAACTATAAAGCTAGCTAGGAAAGAACTGTTCTTATTTTTTATGCCGATGGTTTGGTTTGGTCTATAACAGCAAATTTTGTCCTGCATGTCACTTTAATTTTGTCCACCCATCACAGCCAGAAATTTGCAAATAGTATAGGATCTACCTCAATTCTCAAAATTGAGAAAACAAATTGATTCAGCTATCAATAATGACTAAGTCAGTTTTAAAACTTTAGAAACTCTTTGCAATAGCACAAGAAATACATATTTCTCTTAACAATCAATAGAATAGAACAAAGTTTCACAATTGGCCATTTGCTTGCCTTCCTATTTTTATTTCTTTCTCTTCTTTTTTGACCATGTTTCACCCCCCTCCCTAATCTCATTTCTTTTTACATTACCTTTCTTTTGAACATATTTTCTTTTCTCCATATTCAAATATGTTACTGTTATTTTTGGTTTAAACGCAGAAAATTTTCCCAAAATAAAACCTAAGCTAGATTGGTGGGCTGGTAAGCAATTATTTACTCACAAATATTCAAAAGCCAAATCATGACACTGTTGAGGTCCGATATTTGATTTACACAGGTAACAAGAGCTTTTGAAAGCAGCAAATTTGGCAATGTTTCTGCGGATACATAGAAGTAGTTCCTTTTTTACACAGCAGTAATAAGATTTTAAGACAAAAAGAAAAGCTCCAAAAGTAACATAAGCCCAACACACAGTTGAAATAGAGCTTGCTGTATACAATACTATTACTCTATAAAATTCACTCTTTTTGTGATCCTGAATATAAGAATCAATGATAATCTTATAATTGATACGAGTGTTGTGGAAAAGAGGGAATCCTCATTTGTTGGCACACAACACGAGGTACTTTTCCATTGCTTTTCTTGATGCCTTTACTTTTGCTAAATCTACAAAGACCTAGCTGCCCAATAATACAATTTATGTTTGTGGGCTTGTCGGAATGAATAAAAGATTTCTCGGACTGGAGATGAAACTTGGTACATGTATATGGTTTTCAGCCTTTTTACCAATTGAGAGATTTTGCCAGTGAAAATATTTTTTTTTTTAAGTATGAGGGTATCAAAAAAAGAAAAACTGGACAAAAATGATAGAATCCAGAGCTCTCAAAATAAAAACAATAATGCTATTAAGTAATATACCCATCGAGCAAACCTTACTTTACTTTCATAAACAGCTTACAGTTACAGAAATCTTGTATGATTGGTATGAAGAGTTAAAAACCACATCTTAAGGTATCAGGATCCTAGGATAACACTAAATATGCACTGAAAAACGGTTTCCATTCTTATCACTTAGATGTAGTGAAAAAGATAGTGCCTCGTGTATAGAACTAAAATATTTTAGCTTCTTTTTCAAATCTAGATTCGATTTATGGTCATTGCTGTAATTTCTTTGGCTTTCAAATAAATTTTTAATGTTTTTAAATCATTATGGATGATAAGCTAAGAGAGATGGAAAAGTTCTGTAAAAAAAGTGCTTTTAAAACTCGAGTAATCATTGGGGCCATGTCCAACAAAATGTGCTATGCTGGGGACACACAATGCCAAAAAAATTCAGCCTCAATGTCATTGGATAGCACCAAAAAGGGTAGAAATATATTGAGAGCAAAAAGGAAAGGCTTTCAAGACATTACTCGAGAGAAAGATAGAGGTGTCTATAGTCCTGCAGGCCATTAAAGTAAAAATTTTAGACTTCAATATATATCAAAAACTGAAGTTTCAAAACAATTTTTTCGTTTTTGCTCATTTTCTCAATTTCACAATTTTGGTAGGCTTGTCATTTTTCTAACCCTTGTTGTGAACTAACCAAACAAGATAGGCAGCTGAAAGTTTGCATGTCTATTTTGAAGGTCTTGCTGCATGTCCTCAACCTATCAAAATCACTCTATCTGTTAAATTTTCTTTTTCTAGAAGTTTTGAATATTTAATTGGGCAAGTTTTTTTTATGAATGTCTCACTAGCATTTTCCATTGCAATAATGAAAATATTGATAAAATTCAAGAAAAAAGAAGGCAGGTCGGGTACATCTTTACTAATAACTAAATATCTACAATAAAACTTCAAACAAGAATGAATTTCTTTCAGATTTTTACTTAAGACTGTATGGTAAGGAGTATAGAGTTTGGTTTGTTTTTTAGTATTCAATGTTAAAAATCTTCTTTGAGATGCAATATCAACTAAGGAGTGTGAGTTCATATTTAATATTCGTGAATCAACAGACTGATGAAAACTTAACTTCCTTTTAGCTTTTCAACGTTTCCCGCCGTGAAAAACAATAATAACAATTACCACAGGTTGTGTTGGCCAAAATTTTGTCAATGGACGAGCGTGATGAAGTAAAACCACAAGCAAAAGGGCTTGTTTGGGCAGTGAATAAACAGCAAAATTTGTCTGTATGGAAAAGTTGTTTTCCAGGATGAGTGAGAGGCTCGCTGGACTTAACATCAAGCTGGAAAAAGAATTTCAAATTTATTTAGACCTAGTTTCTGTAAAAAAAAATCAGCAAATGGATTCTTTAGACAGCTACATAAGCAGGTAAAACTTATGATTAACTCTGAGGAGAAGGTCAAAACTTCTTTAATATTTCAATTTATTTCTAGTGCAAACTTAGTTATGAAATATCTTAAAAATAAAAGTTCTCAGTTGCCGTTTTTTAAGCATAATAAGTAAAATTAAGATTGACTTGCCATGCCTTTAGTTTATTTTGACCTGTTCATTAGTTATGATATTTTCAACAATTGTACTTCATTTACAACCTAGAAAAATACCTGCTGAAGGTGATCTTCATGTTCAGATGCAAGACTGTGAGATTCTGGGTTGTTTTTTTTTTTGAACAATAGAGGGCAATAACACATTAATTATTAAAAAGGAGACACATTGATAGTTGAAACATTTTAGAAACCGGAAGAGATGTAAACTAAAAATGTAGACACTACTGAAAAAAATATGAAAAGGTAGGCAAATGTAAATAGGTGATAAAATATAAGAAATAAAAAAAGAAAAGTTAACAATATCTAAAAGCAATGATCAACTTTTTTATTCATCTGCATTTTCATTAATCCTGTAAATCCGTTTATGTAGCAATCATGTTCATTGTTAATATTTCTATCAATGATTTAAGAAACATAAGAAACTTATGGACTGTAAAAAGGTAAAGATATATATATATATATATATATATATATATATATACATATATTTGGAGATGATTTCCAGTATCAGTGTATTTCCATTAGGTATAAAACTGATCATATGGAATATTTAATTTACCGTGCATACATATGATACTCAATTACTAGTAGAACAAATTTTTTGCATACACTGTATAGGCTACATCTTAACCTTTTCCTCCATATCACTGGCCAAATGGACAACGGAATTTTTAGCCTTTGGAAATGGTACGGTACCTATACATTTGCTAAAACACAAAACTAACATTTTATTTTTTGTCTTTGCATTTACATGTATTTGGGGTGAAACATATTTAGTTACTTACGAGAAAAGTTTTCTTCCTGAGAATCAATTTCAATGTCTTGCTGGAAAAAAATACATGGATGATTTCTCTAATAAGATTGTGGGTACACAGGAAACCTACTTTAAGACATACATTTGGTTAACTTCCTAATTTACTAAAAATCAAGCAAAGTCTAGAAAAAAGTTTAAATTGACAGGTTTCATATCATGTAATTGTATCATATCATTACAAAGGCTGTATCAGATTATTATCCTTGCAATGCTCAAACAAAACATAGAAACAAAATCCATCAAAATGATACCTAGGAGACATCAATTCACCGTCAATATGATTTTTAAACATAGTAAATGGATGATAACTCTAAGTCTCATGTTGTAAAATATTTCAAACTATTGTCTAAATAAATTAATGGTTGGTTACTTTGTTTCATTTCTCTGATAAAAATTAAATAACACTTCATGTATATTAAAAGAAATGCAAATTGTTTGATTGTAAAAATGAAGAAGATTGCTGGGCTTGCCTTATTTAAAACTCTAAACAAAAAGCAGATTTGCACTGAACTATCGCACTAATGTTTACATTTTGAATTCGCCACAACTAATTAAATCAAATGTGATGAATTTGAACTGGGAAAAATTAGCACCATTTGAAAGTGGTGTTTTTTTTTTTACCTATCCAACTACTTTAAAATTAACGAAAAGTCTTCTTTCTTCAAAAAAAAAAAAGAAAAAAAAATTTAGGGAGTATTTAAAGTTCACAGGCTTAAAAATATTAAAATGTGCTATTACAAAAATTAACACCTTGAAATGTTAGAAGTGAAATGCATGCCATTCACTTCAATCGCAAGACATTTAACAATTTCACATTGCACTCTTTTTGTTTCTACTATTTCTGTTGGGTACTAGGCTGGCTGACTAGCATTTCCCTGCATACGCATGTCTTAAAGGCATTTTTGTTTGGAATAACTGCAGAGATAATATTGTAAACTAAAAGTTGATTATATTTTTGTTGCTTTCACCAATTTAATTTTGTAACCGTAATTATTAATAATTGTTCAGCACAAAGCCAACCTAATAAGTAAAACCTAAAGTTTCTTCTTAGTTGAATGAAAAAAAAAAGAAAACAAGACTCATCTTTTATTTCATGTTAATTATTGTTGATGTTTCTGTTCACTTATATGCGATTTGTAAGAAATGTGACGATTTTGATACCTGTTACCTGTTCAACGCAATGCTACAGCCAATTGCTAAGTATGAATTTAAATACTGTATTGATAAGATCTAACATTTTTTCACGGACAGACTTAATTTTTAAGTTTTGTCCGAAGGTTTCAGGCAAACAATATCTACTCTTGAAATGGAAATACAAAGAGAAGAGTAAATCGCTGCATTTACTATGAATTCAATTTTAGACTTGTAGGGGCAGTTATTAACATCTATTCATGATTGTTTTCAATTGTTTAGTGAAAAGGCTTAAATTACACATGCTTAACGAATAGCTATCCTTTAACTATCCATCAGATTTTATCTCAGAAAAAAAAAAAGGTTATACTCAAACCGTTATCTGTAGCTATTGAGAAAAATTAAGGCAATACCAGTAGTTCCTCTTTAACTTTCTCAAGCCTTGCACGCTCTGTCGCCTGAAACATAAGATAGTTAAAAGACTGAAGACGATGGCATTTTTCAATTTGTACATCTATTTCTTATTATATTGAAAATGTTAGAGAGTATTCTGTTTTAAAACTTTTCCATTAAGACATTTCTCCATTAAGTTTAGAGATGTTCTTTGTTAGCTGCAGACTTGTCTGAGCCAGTGTTTTCTTAGTTTTGATTATAGAATTTCCACACAATTTTTAAAGTATTTTAGTATAAAGACATCAATGTCCAATTATCCAAACAGAAGCTCTCAATCAGGAGCAAAGTATTGTTAATGAAGGAAAAGACAGAATATACTTAGCAGTGATTTGAAGAGCCCCACAAAAATATGCTTTCAAAGAAAAACTGCTCAATGAAGCTGAGCTAAAAAACCAAATAGTTACAGTAACGTTATCTTCTGCACCAAAGATATTCTTACCTCTTTTACATGGTCTGAGAGCAGGCAGTCAAGGCGGTTTGTTTTTGCTGGTGAAACATCTTTGTTTTTACTCTGGTGGAATGAAGAAAATAGCTCGTAGATCTAGTCAACAAAAATACCTTTATCTCATTTCATTTACTTAAATTTTAATCAAATTTACTTGCATTAAAAATTATTCTGAGGTAAAAAAAAAAAAGGAAGTGGTGCTAATTTAATCTTACACTGCAAATGTAATCAAAATTAAATGGTCACTAAAAAATATTCATCATAATAAAAAAAAAAAGATAATGCAGGTAATGCCACATGTGCAGAAAGAAAACTAATTTCAATTGATATCAAACAAAATTATGAATGAATCAGAAAATAATCATTCTTTGGTTTTGAGATACTAATAACATGTACAAAACACACAGTTTTCAGCATTAGGTTTTCTTTATATTCAATGATTGCTGGCTGCAAAGAGAGAAAATTAAAATACTTTTTATGATTTTCACATGACCTTTGAGGCAAAACTATTTCTCTATGGTTAAAAAAAGGAAATTGGCAGGGTGTCAAAATTCCTATCAAAATCAGTTTATATTATAAGACACTTGTATTCTATTTATGTCTTGTAACCAGTTCAAATGAGTTAATATCACAACTTTCATGTTCAAACATCTTGAAATTTAAACGCATTAATATTCTCACAAGCTTGAAACTATTGTCTTAAAAAAAAAAAAAAATATATATATATATATATATGTGTGTGTGTGTGTGTGTGCGTGTGAAGCAACATGATGAAATCAGGCTTATTTTAAACTGGGTCAAACCCAGGAAATGGCTGCTAAAAATAATAAATTACTGTTAGATAAGTCTACCTTGCCGGTTTATAAATCAAATATCTCATATGTATATTATATATGAATATACATGTAATGGTGCATTCTGTTAATAAGATAGCCCATAAAAACCGGTGCATGGCCAATTCCTTTCAATTCCTTTATTTGACTCATACTGGCTGGTCACAAGACTGAGTATTTCAGACTTTTATCAGTTTATCAAGTTCCAACAAGAGAAGACAAGACACTTGACCTTTTCTTTTGCAATGTCAAATCCTTTTACAAATGCTACTCGAAACCCCCGCTTGGATCGTCGGACCATCAAATGATACTATTGCTTCCCAAGTGTAGACCAGTTTTAAGAAAGATTGCCCCAATTAAAAAGAGTGTACAAATTTAGAATGAAAATGTGTGTGAGGCGTTGCGAGGCTGTTTTGACTGTACTGATTGGAGTGTGTTTATCGAGGCGTGTGAAACAGTGAATGAACTGAATGAATGCGTGTGTGAGTACATAAAGTTTTGCAAGGATCTGATTGTCAAAAAGAAAGAGATAATGGTTTACCCCAACAATAAACCGTGGGTCACAAAAGAAGTGAAAAAAAAACTGAATGAGAAGAAATATATTTTCAAAATAGCAGACAAAGCTTTGTTAAAAGAAAAACAAAAAGAGTTAAAGAAAGTAATAAATAAATGCAAGGCGAATTATAAAAAGAAAATTGAGACACACTTTAAATCAAAGACATTAAGAAAACGTGGGATGGGCTAAAACTGGCCGTGAACTATACGCAGAAAAAAGGAAGCATCCCAGATCAATTTGATTCCAACGATTTAAACGATTTTTATGCTAGGTTTGACACGGACAACAACACAGATCGTGTTGAACAAGTTTGGGATAGATTAGAAGATGAGAGAATGGCTAAAGCGATGATAGAGTTCGATGAAAGGGAAATAAAAAATGTGTTTGTTAAAATAAATGAAAAGAAAGCGGCAGGTCCTGATGGCATGAGTGGTAAACTATTGAAGGTGTGTGCGAACGAGCTGAGCTTTATTTGTACCTACTTATTTAACATGTCTCTATTTTTAAATCAGATTCCTGTTATTTGGAAAACTTCAAAAATAATTCCAATTCCTAAAAAAGACAAGATTGCATCAATGAATGACCTATGACCCGTAGCTTTAACATATATAGTGATGAAATGTCTAGAGAAACTGATCCTGACTAGACTTAATAAACATCTAATAACTTTTTTAGACCCCTTCCAATTTGCTTACCAAGCTAAACGCAGTGTTGAAGATGCTCTTTTAGTTTTTACTACCAACATCTACAAGCATTTAGACAAACCCAAAAGTTACTGTAGAATTTTATTTGTCAACTTCTCTCCCACTTTTAATACAATAAAACCCCATCTCCTAATTGACAAAATGGTGCAACTGAACATCAACAAAAACTTGACAGCGTGGATTTTAAATTTTCTTACGCAAAGATCACGATTCGTTGTCATCCCAGGTGAAATTTCAAAGAAAAAAACAACAAACACTGGGGCTCCACAAGGCTGTGTGGTTTCACCAGTCTTGTTTACGATCTACACTAATGATTGCACAAGCTCTAACCTTGACACACCACTTCTAAAATTTGCAGACGACACAACACTGCAAGGACTAATAACAAATGATAAAGAAACGCAGTACAGAGAAGAAGTAAAAAAATTTGTTACTTGGTGTGACGATTACTACCTCACCTTAAATGTATCAAAAACAAAAGAATTAATAATTGACTTTAGGAGAACAAAAAGCCAGAAAGATCCTCTAACTATTAAAAATGAGAATGTCGAACAAGTTTCAGACTATAAGTACCTTGGCGTCTTCATTGACGATCAGTTAAAATGGACCAAGCATGTTCAAAACATAAAATCAAACCTAAACAAACGTATGTATTTCTTAAGGAAGTTACGAGAATTCAAAATTGACAACACACTGATATACCTTTTCTATAAAGCAACCATGGAAAGCGTATTGACATTCTGCATTGGTGCATGGGGTGGAAATTGTCTAGAGTCAGACAGAATGCAATTGGACAAAATCATAAAGCGGACGAACAAGCTGACACACCCTCTAAGCAACGACTTAATCATGAACCAATATCATAAACGATGCATTCAAAAACTTCAATGCATTATAGAAGACGAAACCCACCCCTGCATAATTGCGTTAAAAAATCTTATCGCACGAGTAGTAAGCGTCTAATATCATTAAGAACAAAAACTGAAAGACACAAAAGATCTTTCCTACCATCTCGTGTCAGATTTTTCAACTCGAATCTGTGATTTTGTACACACCTTTTACATGAACCTGTACCTGAATATTAATTAGATTCACTTTACATTCCCATTTACCTTTATAATACATTCACTTCTATTTTTTACCATGGTAACAAAATAAATGCAAGTTTTTACGAATTTTATATTTATTCATCTATCTTTTTATAACAAAAGTTTTATACAAATTCCTAGCTGTAAATTTTTACATCAGATGCATAACTGTAAATAGAAACAGTATATAATAAGTAAACATATGTTATATCAGTATACACAGATTTTGATATTTTTCTTTACATAGTTATTTTATTTTCTGCCTGTTTGAAAACCTTAAATACAATTTTATTTAAATTTTTAGTATGATAATCATGATGCATGGAGTGAAGAGGGACTTAATTAAGAGAAGAAGAAGAGTAAAAGTTTGAATGAAAAAATGAGAAGTTTTTAACAGTATAAATGCATTATTGCTAATGACCAGTTTTTTATGCTGAATATGCCCATTTGTTGTTATTTCTAAATTAATTATGACCACGTCTGTAAAACAAATTTCTTGAAAAAAGATGAATAAAGCATTATTATTATTATTATATATTTTTTTTGTGTCTTACCTCATTTGATGAAGTTCCTGTTGAGCTGTTTGAGTCAATATAGTTTTTCAGAAGAGAATGGATAAAATTTTATTAGAAATTATTCTTCAACATAACAATCTTTAAATTTCTAAAACAGCTTTGCTAAAAAAAAATGTTGGACTAGAAATTTAATATACCTGCTTATATTCAAATGAATATATTTTCTTTAGTTTTTTGATGATCGGTAAAAACCATGCAGGCTAATTAAAAATGACATCAAATACATGTATAAGTGTCTAAGTGATGCACATCACTAGTCTTACCAAACCAACACCTTCCTTTACAAAGGAATTTTTTTTAAATCATGATAGTTTTCATTGAGTACCTTTGAAAAAAAGTTCTGAGGAAAAATGTTTTTGTGGCCTTTAGAATACATAGTTATTATCATTAAGAAAAGTTAAATAGCTACAAAGAATAACATTGAATATCAGTTTCCTTTATATAACATATACACTTGTGTAATATATATGCATGAACAACATATTTTGTAACAATGCACTTTTTGTACTTGCATATATGTTTAATAACATTAAGACAATGTTAAGCATATTTTTTATAAGTAATAATGCAGTTTTAAACGTAAATATCAGCATTTATGACTATTAATTAATTTAAAATTGTTTTTTATTAGACTTTATGCCAGATTTTCCTACACACAATTTCATAAAACATAATAGCAAATACCTTTTAGCAAAAATTTTTGAAAACTCTGGCACGTCCAGATCCTCATCTGAGTCTGATAATTCTGGTTATCAAAAATATGTATCATGAGTTATGATAGCATAATGAATCACAAAGACTGAGTGGAAAATAGAGAAAGGGCAGTTATAATAAAAAAAAAATACCCAAAAAGGACCCTGGACTTGCATCTCTGGTGGCAGATTTCGCCTATGATATCAAGCACTGGGCTTTGCAGTCCCACCAAAAAGTGCCCATCTAATTGAATTCTCAAATGTCCCTTATCCAGTCATCCATGACTGAGGGATGCCATCATCATCAATGAGTGATAACAAAAAATAATGTCATCCTTTGTAACTACAGGTAAATTTGAAACAGGTTTATCTAATTAATTTGTCCAAAACTTAAGCTTTGTTGCCAGTTTAATCAGTTCTCTTCTTCCCTTCCACAGTCAAGATTTATTGCTTTCAATGGGTTAGTGTTATGAAAGTTTATAACTCTGGGAGTCACAAAAAGTAACAAAAATTTATATTTGGGGCAACAATGAAAAAAAACCTTACAATATTGAAGGCCATCATATCTTTCAAAAGTTTGTGCTCAGCATGTAACCAGCAGACATTTATTTTATATGTCTTGCCTCAATGGAGAATGAATTGAAAACCAGGTATTATTTTTTGAAAAACACCACTTAAAGGTTCATTTTTTCTTACTTTTTCTCTATATTTCAAATAAACAAAAGTTTTAATATCTTTCCCCAAAGTATTGATAATATGAGTATCTTGTATGCCTGCATCTTAAGTAACATCTCAGCAGCCCCAAGGATTGATGCTGGACTGTGTGTTGGCACTGGTCTACAATTTCAACAATTGGCAGAGGACAGTCAACTATAGCTAATGAATACAAGTTCTGGACATCAGCATGGAAACCATGCAGCTAAACTATTCCAAGTCCATCAAGCGCTATCCACAATGATGACTATATCTAGGCTATAGGAAGTAGTTGTGATTAGGAGATGTGTTTCATAATACAAATGAACTAGTTCTAAGTTATGCTGTCAAATTATGCATCAAAGAAAGCTGACACTAGGCAAAAAAGCCAGGGAGCACCTACAGTGATGTAGGCTAAGAAGAATAAATTGGTATTAAGGATGAATAGAAGACCTATGTGGTAGTTGTGATGGCTTGCGGTGGGCATTCATGAGTGGTTTACTACTTATTTTAAGTCGAATCCTTCTTTAGATGATAGTTCTGGTCAGTGCGCAGGCTTAAAGGTGATTTGATGCGTTCCGTTCGAGGTTCTACAATAAAATTGAAATGAATGGAACATTGGCAACAAGATTTCAAAGTCATAATTCATCTTTCATTCAGACGAAAGAAGCATACTTCCCCATTTCAAAATTACAAATCTTTATTTTGTCAGATCAGTTTTTGGACTGAACAAGCGGAGTCAGAAGGCATGCATTTTGAAAGGATTTTCATGCTGAGGTGCTTCTTATTAATGATTAACTAAACTGTCTAAAGCCTCCACTTTATGCAAACAAATTCTATTAATCAGATTTTCAGCAATACCGGGTCTTGTACAATAAGATGCACATCACTTTTTATTTAGGGCCTACATACAAAATGAAAAATATATTGATTTAAGTTCTAAATAAATCTAGAACTTGATAAAGGAGACAAAATCTGTTGGTTGTGATGGAGGATAAAATACTTGCAGAAATAAAATACAAACTAATCAACATTGTCATGATGATGTGATGTTAGGACTTTCTAAAATTGCGTCATAATACTTTGTCAGAATTTTTGTCCTGCATCAAAACCTACAAAGTTTTAATTATGTTTTTCCTTTTTTTCTTTTAAATATATGGTCTTTACGGATAAAATTTTCAATGCTGCTAAATGGTATAGTTAGAGAGGGATACAATTACAACACAAGAGCTTTTTAGGACAGTATTAGTTTCTTTGCTTTGTCCACCATCACAACCAACAGAATCGCGACCTTTTGTCACATCCTCCAATATTGACACCCCAGTGTGGAAATTCTCCTGAGATTGTGGCTCCTCTTTGATCTTTTAGTGCTACCATTAATATTACCTAGTTGTTCTCATAAATTTGTTTTTATTCCAGGGCAAAATGATGAAGAGAGTTGCCTCTATATAAATTATATGCTCTAAATCTAAGTATAAATTACGGTAACAGACCAAGAAATACTAAAGTTCTCAACAGTCTTTTGGTTTTGCACACTAAAACAAGACGGCTCACCTGTTTGCATTGATCCATTGTCCTCCATTGTAATGCCGTTAGAGTGAACTCCCTATTTGTTAAATTTCTTTACAAAGAAAGGCTTCTCTTTTGGTAGTATACTAGAAAGTTCAATGAAAAATGATACTAGAACAGAGCAACAGGTTGAAAACTCAAACTAATCATGAGATTATCCTGACAGCCATATTCTGGCATTCCTTATTTGGTTTGGAAGTTGATCTGCGTTCCCTACGAGGTTTCTACAATGAAATAAGAATGGAACATTGGCAGCTAAAGTTCAAAGTCATAATCTATCTTTCTTTCATTCAGACGAAACAAGCATACTTCCCCATTTCAAAATTACAAATCTTGATCTTGCGGTCTTTTTGTGTTTTACTTTTATTAGAGTGATTACCCGAACGGCCGAAGGGAGCGCAACGAGTAAAGAGTTCCCTGACAACTTTTGCAGAGGCTATGACTCTATGCAGTCCTCTCTAATCCAATTAAGATGAGAATTTTCAGTTCTATATTATATTTTGAAAAAAAATTACGTTAGATCTGGATCTACACTAGAATCTAGATCTAGGGCCTGTACAAGAAACTCAAGATAGTGAGCACTACGATACGATCCAGCAACTTCACTTCGGCGATTCATCAGCCACTGACAGCCAGACAGCCACGAAAGTTCTAAAAACTATTAAGCCTAAAAATTACTTTCACTTTCGTTTTCACTTCGTCGTAAACTGAGAGGTCTACATTTAGTCCATTTGTCCGTGGTGTGTATACATCATTTTACGTGTAAGCTTGCCGCATTTGGCCATTTATATTAGTGGTTGGATTCATATCGATCGTGATGTTATGTCACCGTTTGTCTGTGTAAAAAAGTAGAAATAACAACCACGTTTGCATCGATTCAAGAAAAAGGCAATTAAAAATAACATAGTAGTAAGAATTATGATTGCACCCATGTCAAACACTCAAGTCAAATTGCAGCTGATATTGTTCGCCCTTGGCGGTCGAAAATAATCAAGACACCCAGCCTGGTTATGCTAGCGAGTCGATGGATCCAGTGATAGCTAGACCCAACTGGATTAAAAATTTTCCTGTGTCATGGACCACACAACCTTTTGTATTCCTTTTCTCTGAGGTACGACGAAGAGAGGGGAGTAATCGAATTAAAAAAGAAAAAAAGAAAACTTTCTAGACGTTTTGTCCTGCATGTTTCTCAAAGGACATGTGCATACTAGCTTTCAAAACACAGGGTCCAATACAGCCCAAATTAGTTACAATGATAATCATCATGAGTGTTCGCGCTTAAAAGCTCAAATTATCAGGAAATAGACACAGCACTTTTCCAATAACAATAAGCGTGTGTACTAGTTTAAAAAAAAGAGGATATAAAACATTTTGATGGGTATAGGGTAAAAATGGCAAATTAAGCCTGGAAACATGATGTGATGTTACATGTATTATACAGGAAGCAGTTTGTTCTTTGTCAGGAGAACGTATAATACTGAGGGCCGCTATGTAGAAACTCTTAGCATCCAGTAGGAAGAAGGACTACAAGGACTTTTGCACGCTGTAAGAGGGACACTGGGAATCAATTTTTTCATATTGGTGAAAAAAGTAACAAGCAAAGAGAAAAATAGAGATCCTGCAGATAGATAATTTAACTGAGGAATCAACCCCCAACTGAAAAAGGAAACGGTTCTAGAGTATTTTAGACCCCTCCCCCCTTCTCTACCAAAATAAAAGGAAATCCAAAATGACGGGAGATAGTAACCGAGAGCTTCACCTCTTTAAATTAATAAATTGCAGCACACAGACAAGCCAGCAAAAAATAAGTTTTTGAAAGCCCTTGTCTTCTGCTCACACTGGCTGGGGAACTCGACCATTCCAAAAAGCTAGAGCAAGAGAAGAGAATACGCCCTAAATGCATCTATAGGCCCTAATGGACTGAAATGTAAAACGCTTCCATAACTTAAAGACTACACATTAAGAGTACTGTCTTCCAAACTATTTAAAAAACAGAAAATTTAAATCAATTGGAATATTTAAAAATACTGTTTGGGAATTATAATTATAGACAATACTTTGAAGGCTAAATTCAGGATAAAGAGAACATGTAATAGCTCAGAAATAGATAGAGCGATAACTACGCGGAAGGATTTGAGGCAGATATAACTGAGGCTAATAATTGCAAAAAGCTTTTCCTTTACTAAAGTTACATATATATATATTATTTGTAGTTTAAGTTTGAGGCCTTCAAAGGAGTTGAACAAGCGTGACCGATGTATCCAAGTGATCTCGAAATTTACAATCCATTTGCGGGTGGCCCGAACCGCTACTTTTTCTAAAACCAAGGCATTGTGGGAAAATCGTTTCGACGACAACAATGTAAACTTCCTGTTAGCAAATCGTCGACTTTAGTTAGATCTAGAAAATCTAAGTTTCTATTTGGGATGCTTTAGAATAATTTTGCAATTCCTGTTTAATTTGAGAATAGACTCATTGCACGTCCAAATTCCCCACAGTAAACATGCCTATTGTCACGAAAAATATGGACGATTTAGAGTTTCTTGAAGAGTCAGAACTTGAAGAGTTATACTCATGGGTGGACAAAATTCCCTTATCTCGCCCAAAACGCAACATAGCCCGCGACTTCTCAGATGGTGGTAAGACATTTTGCATTAGAAATCAACTAGGTATTATCTAGATCTAGAATCTCGGTTGCAGAATATGGGTACTCATGAACAACTGCGGTATTTTGAGACTTTGCCTGGTCAATATTGACATTATTGACTAGGCTACTTAATTTAACAGATAAAATTATCAAGCTTGTAAACACACAATATGACTTGTTTTCAAATTCAAGGGTTCAATTTAGTAAGAAATGGCCAAAACATAAAGAGAAAGAAAAATTTTTTCTTGGTTTTAATTGGTCTTTCTGGCCTTTGAAAGTAGTCAATATTGATATATCTAAAAACCTAGCAAAGTTGTTCAAGGTTTGGTTTGGTTGTTTGAATTTTAACGTCTCCTTTCAACTACAAGGTTATATCAGAGACGGCGCTTGGGACAGTTGAAAGCGTGCTGCCACACTGTGATGTAGGGAGCGCTGCATACACCACACCTAGTCACATTATCCCGACACCGGGCCGACCAGACTTAGCACTAAATCCATAATGCCAGACACCAGGCGGATCAACCTCTAATAACAGTTTTAAAGTCCTTGGTTTGACTTGGCCAGGGATTGAACCCGTACCTCCTGATCTCTGAGCGAGTGTCTTTACCGCAAGGCCACATAGCCGGTGTTGTTCAAGAGCGCAATATAATTTTGAAGGATCCGTTATGAGGAATCACCATACTTTTAAAATTTGAAATTAAAATTGGTCTCTGAATATAAACACCTTTTGTCTTTCCTTTCTCAGAGTTTTTTAGAGAGTGTTTTAGTAAGCTAGTTGATTGATAAGCTTACTCATTCATGAACATTTCCAGAGTAGGCCTGTAGGGTCCTCATTAGGTCTTGCCATTATTCTTGGCACATGGAAAAGTGAGATAGCTATTAGTTGCCATTGCTTTCCTTGCCTTTCTGTTTGCTGAGTCCTGATATTAGATCCAGCCATTGAATTGGGCCAGTAAGTAAGGTATGCATGGATTGAACATCTTACACCTGTAGGACCTCTAGAGTAAGGGTGGATGGCCCTATATAGAGTCACCACTCACCCCATTATTTTAGCCTGTGATAAACTCGAAAAAGTGAGCTGTAATATTTTATCTTTCAAAGGGTAGGTCTAGTCTCCTGTGACTTAAGGTAATGAGGCATCCTGGAGATGTAGATCTAACTTAATCGTTGTCTTGGTGGCCCTTTTAACAACTTTGCATAAGTGAGCCACAAACATACGGGTGGAGATTTTTTCTATAAAGTCATTGCAAAATCAGGAAATATTACCGGTAACAAAGTGAAAGAAGTCCGATGTCATTGTCAAAATGAGATGTTGGTGGCAGATTATTTGCTATTATTTACTTGTAAAAAGAGTATCTTTTACATGTAATAAATGAATAAGAAGACAAATAGTCCTTAAAATACTTTCTTGGGCATAAGCGACGTTAAAAAGTGCTTTTTTAATCACATGTAAGGAGATATGCTAGGGGAAACAGTGCCACTAAGTCTGCCTTGCATGCTGTGAATTTCATGGTTCAGTTCGTAGCAGGTGGACACTAATTGAGTTAATGTTGTAAACTGACAGCTGCGAGACAGTTGCTAGACATGGTGCAAACATTATGGTCATTTCAACAGAAAACGGTATTGCTTAAGTTCTTGTAAGATAATTGCAGAGCATAGGCCTATAGTATAGATGGCTTTGACAGTGAGCATGTAGTATAAAATGGTTGCTTAAAATGTTAAATTTGAAAGTTTTGTTCGTTGATCAATTTAAAAAATGGCCTGCAAGAAAAGAGTCAAGATTTGTCTTTTTATTATTAATTTACAGTGCTGGAAGCACTTCGGATTCAAGGATCAATCCTAATGAAAGTTGCAGAGCACTTTATCTAATATATGATATCTAGCAACTGATTTTGTGGCCACTTTAAATTTAAGGAAACCTTTGAAAACATGAAAGAAAGGCTTTATTATCATAATTATGAGTTTACCGTGTGTGAAACCCTTAATTGTGTGTGTCTGTGTGTGGAGGGGTGTTCAGCATCATGGAGCTTTTTACAATGTGATCAGAATTATGTCAATGACATAGTTGTCAGATCTGTGGCATGCA
>BMAT01004148.1:13001-25481 GCA_019649035.1 Elysia marginata | reverse complement strand
ACTACTACTACTACTACCACCACTACTACTACTGCTGCTGCTGCTGCTACTTCTACTACGAATAATACTATTGCTTACAACGATAGTTTGACTACTTCATTAATTAAGTGAAAATTTTAATCGTTTGTTTTTTTTTAAGTTAACCACAATAAACTCACATCGTTTTTACCTTCAAGGCTTACGTTGTTTTCGAAGATGGGCCTATCAGCCGGCACATAGAACTTTTGTTACTTCTATCGCCTTAGTCTAAAGCAATCAGAAATTTTTCATTTTTTGTTGTGCTTTGATCATATTGAAAGAGACAGACAGCCTAAGTCAATTTGACCTTTTAAACAGCTAATGAGAAGAAAGAAAAAAAAACAAAGAATAGAAAAATGAAAATACACAAAAAGACATGTGATAAAGAGCGAATAGGAAGAAAAACACGTGATAAAAGGCGAAAAGACAGAAAGACATGTGATAAAGAGCGAATAGGAAGAAAGGCACGTGATAAAAGGCAAAAAGACAGAAAGACACGTGACAAAAGGCGAATGGACAGAGAGACACGTGATAAAAGTCGAATAGACAGAAATACACGTGATGAAAAGCTAGGCAAATAGACGGAAAGACACGTGATAAAGAGCGGATAGAAAGAAAGACACGGGATAAAAGGCGAAAAGACAGAAAGACACGTGACAAAATGCGAATAGACAGGAAGACACATTATAAAGGGCAAATAGGGAGAAAGACACGTGATAAAGGGCGCATAGACAGAAAGACATGTGATGAAAGATTAGGCAAATAGACAGAAAGACACGTGATCATGGACAAATAGACAGAAAGACACGTGATGAAGTGCGAGTAGACGAGGAAAAACAACTTGCGTACTGTGGTTACAAAATATGTGACAAGATGTACAAGCAACCAACACCGACAGACACCCAGCGGATGATATCTATTCTTAACTTGAGCTAAGTTCATCCAAGGTTTAAGCATCCGTTGTTACGTAGCCGTTTTAAATGTAAAAAATAAGTAAAATGAACTACCGGTAATCAAAAAGGAACCTAAACCAAAGTTTACTAATGGAAGAATAAATTTATAGCTATTACAGTGCAACCAGTAGTCTTAATGAAGGAAAGTTTGAATAGCGATACCTAGAGAATGAAAAAGCTTATTTCCGGTAAAACGGTTTCTGATAAGGGAATCTCGAAATAAGAGTTAAGATAACGTCAAAAAGTCAATTTTAATTTTTTTTACGTTGTAGTTCGTTTTTTTTTTACTGCACAGCGCAGGCTGCTACGAACAAATTTATGTTAGAGAAGATGGAGACAGTTTGAATCCTCTCACAAGTCAGATAGTGTTGTTTTTTTTCAACGCTGGTACCATTAGCGATCTGATATATACAATAGGAAACAAGTGTTTAGAATTATCACCTGAACAATTTATTATTAGCATTACAAACAAAAAAAAAGCTAAAATCATTCAAATCGTCAGTATGTGTAAGAAAGAAGAAGATCGTTTTAGTCTCTACATGTTGGTTGATCTTGTCAAGTGGTTGTTTTCAATCTGCACGTTGCTCTGTTGGTTATAATTTCCTGACAGCAACATCTCAACAGCCTTCCAATGAATCGGATATTTCCGACCTATATATAGAATACATCCAGGTGCTTAGGTACTTTATGAGACCACAGAGGGTGGGGGATCAGGTACAAGTCAGTTTTCTTATTGGTTCTCAACATTTTTTTAAAAAGTGTTTCAATAGCTCTAAAAGGCCGAATTCATAATAAGTTTTACCTTTCATCAAAAGATATTTAATATCGGATCAAGTTGAATAGTTTATTACGTTGAAAAAAAATTTCTATTAGGGAAAAAAGTGACCTTCATAATTAAGGAAATTTAATCGGCAAAGCCTAAATTGTAAGAAAGTGGCGCTCAAAATCGAGGCTAAATATAAGCCAAATGCAGACTCTAGATAAAGATATGTTCTATATTCAGCTCTAAATCTAAACTATCCGAATCGATTTGATAGATACTATTCTTTTTCAAGATTGTTTATCTAGATCTAACCTTAATTTTACAGAATTCTTCAAACGAAACGGGTGAGATTTTTATGTGCATATGTGTGTTCTTCCGCCTAGAATTTTCTTTTGAAGTGGGTAAATATTTGACCTATCTGTCTTTCTTTATTTAAAAGCTATCACCAAAAACTTGTGAGAGCAACTTGTGTGTGATGTACCTCTCACGCCTGGAGGGAGAGTTTCACCTTGTAAGTCAATACAGCTTGGGGTGAAGAGGAAGCCAAGACGCTGATAACTTTGATGGTGCAAAACGTTTGGTGGTAATTTTCAATCTTCCATAAAGTTTTAAACTTAAACATGCCGATAAAGATACAGAGAAAGACAAAGCCAGAGAGACAGACAGGCAATTTAGGGGATAAATAGATAGGTATATAGAGACAAGGACATCTATTTTTTTGTAAAAACGAAACTGAATAAATAAAACTTTTAAGAGAGAATAAATGAAAAAAAATCAGGTTTTGAAAAAAAAAGAAAAAACCAATAACTTTTCATCTCAAATAACTTTAACAGTTAGATGGACAAACAGTTATAGTACGTATACCAAGACAAGGACAGCAACAGGCAGTTTTGTTTGTATATTTTTGGTCGAACACGAAATGTTTTAAAAGACACCAAATCGAAAACCCCAGGTTACCTTTATTACTTCGAGAACAAAAATAAAACAGATGAAAACTGAGTAATTCTTGTCAAATAATTTTCTTCATACTTTCCTTGACTAGCATCAAAGTGAATTTGTGTGTTTTAGTGCCCTCTGCTGGGGGAACAGGAAGGCAAGACCAGACAGCACAGGATAGAAACCGGAAATTAGAAGACAAAATCAAAGGAAGACAATTTTAGCCCCGCTGTGCGAGGTAGGAAAGCCGCTTTTAAGTCTTTTCTTTCTCTTGAATGGACTGATGGCTTGTGACTTTCACGCAGAAGAAAAATTGGAGCAGTTTTTTTTTATTATTCTTTGGCTCGCTTATAATTATATAAATAATTTACTGTGGGTGCCCTGTGGACAAAGTTTGATTTCATTTTTTTGCCAGCTTTGTTCATGGCAATTTGGATTCCTATTTGATGACAACTTTGTTTTGCCATGATAGAGGTTAGCTACCACCACCCTCCCCTTCCCGCTCCTCCACCATAAACAACTTCCTCCACCTACCTTGTTTGCTTGTGCTATATCTAATGGGACTGAGTCAGTGATTGTTGTAGTGGTGTTATCAGTCTGTCTGTTTGTTCGAGATTCAACCCTTGCCCCTGGGTGAGAAAACATTTTACCGCTAAAAGTCATACATAGACTATAATCTACATTTATGTTTAGAAAAAGCATTTTTTTTTGTTTGCCTGCGGTTTGGTTGTTTTGTTTCGTCTATTTCAGGGGGGGGGGTATCTGTGCTTGTCATATGCTGTTGTTGTTTTTGGAGGTTTTTTTCGGGTTTTGCCGATGTTTTATTTTAGAGTTTTGCCTTCAGCCAGTGACGCTCACTTAGCTCCTGATCAGTAGAAGCGGTTAGTCTATTTCTTGAACATTACCATTCTTTGGTAGCTGAGTTCTCATTGGCTGTCCCATTTTATCCCAGTGTAATGACTTCTAGAAAGAAAAGGGCAATGTATTTCAATCGTCATATTTAACACACGCAAACGAATCTAGTTTTATATAGTATGAATCTTTATGTCAACAAGGTAAGTTAGGTTAGGTCGTTTGAATTTTAACATCCCTTTTCAACTACAAGGTTATATCAGAGAAGGCGCTTGGGACAATTGAAAGCGTGCTGCTACGCTGTGATGTAAGGAGCCCTTGCATACACCTAACCCAGTCACATTATCCTGACACTGGGCCGACCAGACTGAGCACTAAATCCATAATGCAAGACACTAGGCGGATCAGCTGCTAATACTAATCTTAAAGTTCTTGGTTTGACTCGGCCGGGGATCATACCATGCACCTCTCGATCTCTGAGCGAGTGTCTCACCGCTAGGCCACAAAGCCGGTATATCAATAAGCGCATAAATAATAACATGAATAAAAAATTTGTAGTCTCGTTCTGTGTCTGTCTGTCCGTGTGTTCGAAAGTCAGGCCTGAGAGCTATTATGCTTATGTCTAAACATTTTCACGGTTATCAATATCCGTTCAGGATGTCTGATACTGCTCAGAGTGCTTTGACTTTGAGATTTATGAAGTCTGAAACAGCAGTCCCCAAACGTCAGATATAAATTCAAGGGGATAGCCATTGTAAATGCTTCAGGAGTGATAGGCAGAAAACAAATTTCGTGGTACGTCTAGGGAGACAAATTATGTACTTTCTTGGTGAACTTGTTCTTCTAAAATCTCTCTAGGGCTAAGAAGCCAGCGTTCGTTTACCAAAGTTTCAATATTTCAAATTTTACAAGACGTTCATTTGCATACCGTGTATGTAGATTTTTGCAGCACACAAAATACCACAGAGGAAGGAAAAAACTACAGCTATTACTGCTACTAAAACTATAATTTGTGCTAATTGAACAACAAGAACAACAACAGCTATTATTACTACTTCTACTACTACTATTACTACTACCGGTACTACTACTTACGTGGCTCCTGCTGCTGCTACAACTACTACTACTACCAACACTACTACTACTACTATTACTATTACGACTACAAAGATGACTTTAAGACTACTTTTACTACTACTACTACTACTACTACTACTACTACTACTAATACTACTAGTGCTGCTTCTGTGGCTGCTGTTGCTGCTACCACTACTACTACTACTACTACTACTACTACTACTACTACTACTACTACTACTACTACTACTACTACTGCTGCTGCTGCTGCTACAAAAGTTACTACTACTACTGCTGCTGCTACAACAATTACTACTACTACAACTACTACTACTACTACTACTACTACTACTACTACTACTACTACTACTACTACTATTACTGCAACTGCTACTGCTACTAATATTTCTACTACTTCTAATACCACTACTACTACTACTACTACTACTACTACTACTACTACTACTACTACTACTACTACTACTACTACTACTAATACTACTACTAATACTTTTACTACCACTACTATTACGACCACTAAGATGACTTTAATACTACTACTACTGATACTACTACTACTACTACTACTGCTGCTGCTGCTCTACTACTACTGCAACTGCTACTACTACTGGTACTACTAATTCCACTACTACTATTACTACTACGAGTACGACCATCAAGATTACTTTACTACTACTGCTGCTGCCATTACTTCTTTTGTTGTGTTACACTAAAAGAAGAAGCAACGCCAACGCAATGATCGATATCACTTCAAAACGAATTCAAAGCTTCATATCGCTAAAAAATTATTTTCCATAAATAATCTCGTTTCAGATTAATTAGCAAAATTTATTAATCTTAATATTCTGCCGATTTTTAAAACAAGTGCAAGATCACATGTAGGGAAATAAAGAGGGGAAAAAAGAATCAAATTTGTCTACTGGGACTGAAGACTGAAATTTTAATAAGAGTAGGCGAAGTTTCTGGTCTCAGTCTCAGTGATTTCAATCATCGATCTCAGCTCATGCTGATTTATATGCGCAACTGTTTTGGAAAATATTCTTGAATACTGTCTTTAAAAATGTGTGCCAGAGGTTTTTTTTCCTTTTGAAGATACGCTTTGTGTCTAGCTTTGTTGATTTTCTTTAAGCCTAGATCTTACATTTGTTATAAATTGTGTAAGAAATGTATGTGGTCTATCTAAGACCCTTATGTCTAATTTTATACTAAAGTAAAACTCTATATTATTTTTAAGTGCTTTTCTGTAGGGGTGGGTATGCTGATCTTATTCCATTAAAGTACAATAGAATTTTTGAAGAAGAGAAAAAAAATTCCAAGAAAATCACATCTTTAATGTCCCATGATTCCTTTCTTCTCTTCCTTTTTTTTTTGCCCGCCGTCTTCACCATCATTAGATTTTTCTTGGACTGCATTCAAAGTTCACTGACAGTTTTGATAACTCACTGACACTTTCATAAAAGACTCTCAAGCGACGCAAACCCAGTGAAGAAAACCTTTCGACATTTTGGGTGAAGTGTTTCAATCTTTTTAGAAGATTAATATCCGTAGCAGTGCTTTTTAAACCAAAGCGAACAAAAAAATTATTAAACTTGGCCGAAGAAAAAAAAACACTTGAAAATTAAGTACACGTTTGAAACTTTGGTCTTTCAAGACATCCAGTCCTGTAGTCAAAAGATTTCTGAAAA
Organism: Elysia marginata; assembly: GCA_019649035.1. Classification (NCBI taxonomy): domain Eukaryota; kingdom Metazoa; phylum Mollusca; class Gastropoda; family Plakobranchidae; genus Elysia; species Elysia marginata. The sequence continues at coordinate 19,176 of BMAT01004148.1, read as the reverse complement.
GATTAGTAAGCCTCAAGAGTTTTAGTTTTGAAAGCTAGTTCTCATTCTATTGAAAAGGATTGCAATGTTGCACGACAGCCAGAGATTTCAGTTTTATTTTCAATCTTCAATAAAAACTTGAAAACACCGTTCAGATGGAAGGGCTCTAGCCAGACTTCGTTTGGACCCATCAAATTCCCAAGGCACAGGTGGAAGTGGCACCATCTAGAAAAAGAAAAATAATTCTTCAGACGTCTCTTCGTCTTCTTGTATCTATTGATTTTTTTATAGTTTTCGCAAGATTAAGCTTAACCCCATTCATTTAGACCTAAATTTTATTAATTTTGGATCATTTCTGAATATTCTGTGGTAATTTTGAAGCTTTTTCCTGTACGAAAATTGACAAGGCCTATAACCCAACTGCTTTTTTTTCAATCCACTACTTCTTCATTAACGACAGGTTCTAATGTCTGAACAGAGTCTTAGTGAGAACAAACATCGTTACTGGTGACAACATTTTTGTAACATCTAATCTGCAGAAATTTATGAGCAACAAGTGGTAACCTGTAAACATCGTTGAAAAAGATTATGCGCCAGGAGTACCACAAGCGGGCAGTAGTCGTAGTAGTAGTAGTGGTAGTAGTAGTAATAGTAGTAGTAGTAATAGTAGTAGTAGTAGTAGTAGTAGTAGTAGTAGTAATAGTAGTAGTAGAAGTAAACTAGTAGTAGTAGTAATACGTAATAGTAGTTGTTGTAGTGGTGGTGGTAGTGTAGAAGTAGTAGTAGTATAGTAGCAGTAGTAGTTGCAGTAGTAGTAGTAGTAGTAGTAGTAGTAGTAGAAAAGGAAGAAGAAGAAGAAGAAGAAGAAGAAGAAGAAGAAGAAGAAAACACACTTCTATCCAGTCTCTTCCCAATTTAGGAAATCTTTTGACCTGAAAACACCTGCTTTGTTCTGGTAATGGAACTTCCGCATATTGTTAATGTGTGTTTAATTGAAGTTGTTTTTAAATTTCTTTGTTATGTTTTTGTTTGTTTTTTCCAAAGGTATGTTTATAAAGATTCCAGAGAGAAAATATGCAGTCGCAGTGGTAGCCAAGAATAAAGTCAGAGACAAAGATAGTCAAACCTAAACAGGTACATACATACAGACATACACCATGACAGGTATAGAGATCGACGTGACTATAGACACAAACAGGGAAGCAGATGGGTAGAGGAAAGAGGCAACTACAGTGACATTTAATGCAGAGAGAAGTTAATGGGAAATTAGAAGCAAACAAAAAAGAGGGACAGGCAGATAGACATGCAGATAAAGTTAAACTAGCACACACACAGGTAGATAGAGAGATAGGAAAAATCTGGAAGAGTAAACAACATTGTCTTTAAGGGCTGCACTGGGTGTTTTAAACATAAAAATGGAAGAAAAAATTAAAATTCAACCCAGCCTGGTTTAAAAAATTAGTTAAGGTCCTTTCTTTTTAAGGGTGAGGGTGGTTGCTTATTTTTACTGCGTGTATGTATGTTAAACAGAGCCTGTAAAAGGCCGCTTATCGGTCTACCTACTATCCATACGGCCAAACAGATGGTATTACAATATACCGAGACACAAAAACCTTGGCGAAAATCGCAATGTTGGTTTACTGAGTTATATTTTAAAGTTAGCGTTTCTATAATCTGAATTAATAAGATTGGTTTTAAAATATAAGAGAACTTATTCAATTGAATTGAAAAAGAAATCTAACTTGAAATAGCCAGAACGCTTGTGCCTGGTTGAGTCACAAACGCATTGAGAAGGCAGTTCAATTCTCTTTTGTTTTTTCGTCCCCTAAAGGTGTGTTTCGGCTGTAGATTTTCAGAACGCACTATCAGGAGGATATTTTCCCGGAGGAATCAGAACGCACTATCAGAAGGATATTTTCCCGGAGGAATCAGAACGCACTGTCAGAAAAATATTTTCCCGGTGGAATCAGAACGCACTGTCAGAAGGACATTTTCCCGGAAGAATCAGAACGCACTGTCAGAAGGATATTTTCCCATAGAAATCAGAACACACTATCAGAAGGATATTTTCCCGGAAGAATCAGAATAAAAAATGTTTATTCTGATTTCGCCCATTTTTGTGGAGCTCGTACACGATGCCAAAAAGAAACAAGACCGAGTTTAGGCCACGCCTAGATCTAGAATCTGGATCTAATCTAGCGCTGAACCTTTCGTGTCAACTACACCTAGATCTATATCTCGATGTAGGAATATTGCATGGTTCCCGCAAGTCTGGCTTTACACTCAAGACAGCATGCTGACTACTATTTCTTAGTTGACTGGTTTTTTCGTTTTATGTGTGGATGCCAGAAACAAACTGAGCCCTATTTATTCGTGAAAGAAACCGCCACTTTAGTGAACAAACGTGAAGTTAGAGATATCTATCCCACAATGCATCGCACGTTCAGATTCTCCCAAATAATTATGAGAAATCTTTCTAGTTGGAGATTTCGGGTAGAAGCCTACCAAAATAAGGAAAGAAATGGAATTTCGGGGGCTAATCTACTCGTTCGACCGCTCTGAAAATTGCTTTCTGATTTTTTGGCATGCCCTTTCTAGAAGGTAAAAACCACTTTAATTTCATACCTAGACCTAGCAGCCATATATGAGTGAGATATCCTAGTCCTATTTTTATTGACACTGTCTTGAGGAAGTCAGTCCATTATCTTTGCACACAATGCTTGATCAATTCTGGGTATATATACACTGTACACCCATTCTTCTTACGGTTTTAAGGGGTGAATTGGCTTAAACCTGGGCAGCCGTGAGTGGGTGTGAACAATCTTTGTTTGGAATGCGGTTAAAGCGCAAAATTATCGTTCTTGCCCGCAATTAATTGACTTCACAGAGGAAGTGTTCCAAAAGAAAAGATAATTTGCAGGATAATCGTATTCCCAATAGGTTGAGAGGGCCGGTCTAACTCGAATGAGATGTTAATTTTTGTTTTTATAATACTAAAACTTCAGACTAAGTAGATTAGCCGATGCTCTATTTCGCATAATTTTCCCTGTTCCCTTTCTTTACTTTTATTAGGGTTACTCGGCCTTTCAAGTTTGGTAGCCTCGATTCACACAATTGCTTCCAAACACGTTTCCGTCCAATTAAATTTATAGAAGAATACATCGAAAGGCAACAGTTTTAAGGGAAAATTTTCTTTTTAAAAAAGCTTTTTTGTAATTTTTAATACTTTCTTTGTGAAGCTAAACATCATTAAAATTTTCCGACCTTATTTTCTGACTTTATGCAGATTCAACTGCATTTTAATATAATTTTTTTTCTATTTTTAATTTAGAAATGTCTTACTCGTCTAGGAAGCAAGACAGGAAGGTCCAGTTTCTTGATAACTGATTATCCTTTCGTTCCGTGTGATTTGTTTGGCTGTGACTAGGGTTTCTGTCTTGTGTCTTCAGAGGTTTGATACATCTCAACATCACACGCCATGAGCTTTTGAATTATTCGCTTTGAGGGCTTTTTCTTGTTTGTGCAGTATTGACACGGCTTCGAATCAACCAACCCTTTTGGTTATGAAAACGTTTAGTATTAGCGGAAATTTTAGATCATTACATGCAGAAAGAAAACATTCGATTTAGACATGATGGCTGTATTATTTACCCTTTTCCCTCACAAAGTTATTATACCCTAAAAGGAAAATAATATAATTTTGGTATTATCAAGAAATTTGAAAGTTATGTAAATTCCTGTAAATTCAATACAAATAAATTTTACCAAGTTTTTTTAAAACTTTTTCGGAGGACCTACTGCTTTCACTATACTTTAAGAAGGCATAAAATAATAAGGTTGCATTGGCATTACTAATACATAGTTTTTAAGTTCAATTCGAAGTTCTGTATTCATGATTTAACCTGATTTGTTCCAGTCAACAACAAGTGCTACATGTACACCAGTTACTGTCAATGAAACTTTTTACAAGTAAACCTGTTCAGGTCAAATAAAAGGTTCTAGTAAACCAATTTCAGCAAAAAAAAAGTTCTACAAGCAAACCAGTTCCAGTCAAGGAAAATATTCACAAGTAAACCAGTTCCAGTCAAGGAAAATATTTACAAGTAAACCAGTTCCAGTCAAGGAAAATATTTACAAGTAAACCAGTTCCGGTCAACAACAAGTTTACATCTATACGGGTGAACAGCAGCAATCGCGCTTTTTTTAGGCTAGGGTTTTCTTTTGTTTGTATTAGTTTGACTTTCTTTTTACCATGACTGTAATATCTCTTATATAGAAGGCGTTCGCTTGGACTCCAATCACTATCTCCTCCGTAACCACAGAACCGATTTAGATGCGGTTTTTACTGAAATTCATTAAAAAAATACTCTATATTTTGGTTTGGTGTAGGCTCATGCACATTTTCCGCAACTATGAGAACTCTCGGCCTAAAATTATTTGATTCGTAATCCTCGTTGGTCACTCTTTTCATTTCTACCGCAACTATGAGAACTCTCTGCCTGAAGTTATTTGGTTCGTAAATCCTTTCTGGTTACTCTTTTCTTTTCTAAAGCCCGCAATCACTCGCAACCCTCACCTTTTCTCATCAAAATGCCTAAGAGAAAAAGAAACTCTTTCGCCAAAGTCTGAAAATTTTGTGGGTTATTCATAGAGATATCAAAATTCTTAATTTTTGTCGTTTTATTAAAATAACGTCTCTATTAGTAGTAAAGCGCTGTCGTCTTACTGCTTAGCCAAAACGCCGAGGCAGATGATCGCAGAATGATCTAGATCTAATATCTAGGTCAAGGTTTGTGGCCTTATTAACTGTGATGGATGAGCCCATAATTATATTGTAATTGTTTAGCAGTCTTTAGTTAAACGAACAACATGGGCAGTGTAGGACCTTTGAGTGGGATCGGTGAATCTCATTCAAGGATCGTTTTTTCCGCAAATATTCTCAATCAATCGGATATCACTTTTTCACCTTTGCATAAAATAGTTCCACTATCTTTGCTGAAAACCGCGAAATTCGCGGGCATGTCACTAGTAAAATATAATAAGAGTGCCAGAGCATTGAATGTTCTGCTTTGCCTCTGGTGGCCAAACTAAGGAGTAGAGTTAGTCTAGACCGGTTCTCGATCAGATTAGATGTAGCTAGGTCTTTAAATCTACAATGAATGAAAAGTAGTTTGGCTAATCGAAAACAACCTTCTTTACAAAACCTAACCTTAACTGATTGCCGCTACATTTAGCCAATCTTGATACAGTTGCGCGGTATATCTATCAATAATTCGTAGCGAAAATATTGTCTGAAATATAGGTCTACGTTTGTGAGAGAATGTTGATTCATTTGAGAGCCTGTTGACAGGTAGCTTGTATTCCTCAATGAGAGAAGAACAAGAGACTTGTGTTCTTAGTAGTTTAAAACATTATAAACCTAAGATGTCCTCATTTGAAAGAAATGGAACCCCGAATTGTTAATAAATTAATAAATCAGTATGGTGTAAGATGCTTTCGGTACGGAGGCAAAACCTTCAGTTCTTGATTTAGTTGCTAGCCAACAGTTTTAATTTTGAAGACCACAGCAATGAAACATACCGTGGCTTTTCTTGCACAAAAGGGCTTCTAGTGTATGAAATTGAACTGTGTGATTGGGCGCCGGCATCGCTAGGCGTTCTAAGTCTACCGAGAGAGAAATTTATTTGGAACAATCAGCTAGCAACAGAACTCATCAGAACTGTGTCCTCAAAACAATTAATTTTTGTCTGTGCTTGTCTAAATTAAACTGGGCTTGGGTTTTTGTAATCTTATTACTATTAGTTAATGTGACTATGAACACTTGTAGGATCAAACAATGATAATTCCCTGCATTGCATGTACATGATTGTATTGATAGGCTATAGCCACATTTTATTTCTTTTGAATTTCCTACTCTTGAGGGCGTGGTCCTTTTCTTCAGTCTCCCATACTTTTACAATTACATGATATTTTTTTTTAGTCAAACAAAATTAAATTGTTATCTTTGTGGCTTCTAGAGACATAAGATTTAGAAAATAAAAATTAATGATAATTCATTAAAAGTTTCATTATGTTATCACTTAACCATTCTTTTTCTTTCTTGGAGTGTTTTATATGAGAACATTTGGAAAGAAATTTATTAAAGTAAGGTGTGATGTTTGCCTACTCTCTCTCTCTCTCTCTCTCTCTCTCTCTC
>BMAT01004147.1:336434-351173 GCA_019649035.1 Elysia marginata | reverse complement strand
AGCATGATTAAGGAACTAGACCAAGACAATGTCTAACTTCGTTACACATATCAAGAAACATCTTTTCTGCCCTGGGATATTTTTTCTGCAAACTAAGTTTAGGATCTTCAATTTTAATTTGCTGTTTAGGAATAGGAACAGCTTTTTGCTTTGGGCTTTCAAAGCCGAAGTTTTTTTTTTTTAATTAGTATAATACATGAAAAGGGAAGTGATTTAGATTGGCATTTTACTTGCGTTTTGCTAAAAGAATTAAAAAATTCTGTAGGTCTTTTTACTCTTACTTAAAAGGGTATTATTTGTCCTGACTAAGAATTTTAACCATCTGTTTTCTTGATGGTATTTTATGGTTTTAAATTTTTTTATCCTCTCTCTCTTTTAGGGCTTGATAAAGATTCGCGGAGATAAATGTTGGCGTGACCTGACGTGTATGAATTATCACTATGAGGTAATATAAAGAGTTTAACACTGATTGAAGGTCATTGTGGGTTCTTAAACTTGGAATTCATTTTCGTTGATCGATCTTTTTCATTTTTGTTTATGTCAAATTTTACTGTACCATAAGCTCATGCTGCTCATTCTTTTCATGAAAATTAAGAATAAAGTATATGAAAAAATTAACTCTTAGTATACAGCAGGAAGTGGCACTTTAATAGTACCAAAATACTGGTGCGCCACTTTTCTGGCAGAACCACACCCCCAGTATACTAAGAGTAAAGGTGAGAAACAAATTGGACTGCATTATATTTTGTAATTTCAGTACTTTACTGGGGTTGTGGCTCCATTACATGAAGTGATGCTCTGGTATTTTGATACTACTGAAGCACCACATGAAGTGGCGCACCAAATACTATGAGTTAATCAATAAAATAGAATTCAGATGGAGTCATATTGGCTGTATAGATAGGAAAATTATATTATGAAAACTGAAAAGTAGGAAATTTAGACTCAAAAAATTAATATGTGAGGCGTCTACAGTGAAATTATTATGATGGGGGATAATTTTATGGACTAAAGGAAAGTCAAAATCATGGTGGTACATGTGGTGATCTGATGTAACAGCATCTCACAGGGCTTACCAAATTAGTCTTTTACTAACCTAATTGACTATTTAGCCTGAATACTATTTCTGTTGTTTTTAAAGGAGCTAAGTGTACTGTTGGTTTGATTTAGTGTGGTGTACAACATTTCCTACTTCTTACACTGATTGAGTAAAGTAAACTCATGTAAAGGAAACCAAATCTACCTATTGACAAAACAAAATTTGGTTTTATGAAATTTAGAGTTCAAAATTCTCTGGAACAATGAGAAAAAATATTCAAAAATAATTCTTAATTTTTTTAAATTCGAAAATTCTTGTAGCAGGTGCCTTCCCAAATGAAGCAGAGCTGCCAACCAGTACAGATTTCAGTGTTTTAGTCCCTTAATGACTGTCAAAATACTGGAGATGTCAAACTTAGAATCCTGAAATTAGCTATGACTTGGGAAATATTTGTGATTAGCAAAATGGGAGAGAAATTAGAAAGTCCAGGCCTATAACACAAGAAGGTCAGTTGCAAAATGCACCAGATCTTCTTTTTTTCTAAATATGAGCTAATGTCCTTTAAGGTAAACTCAATGTTTTCCTTGCACTTGATTGAAAACCAAGACAGTTAACGACTTCCGCAAGTATTTACCTCATATAAGGTCCCCTGAATGTGTCTTCTTTTTTTTTGTTGGACCTTGTTCTCATTGTGAGTGCTCAAACGCTTTGGAAAATACTGAAATAGGGGATTCAAAATACTGGAGCCAGTATATTAGAGGTTGGTAGCTCTGATAAAGGTTCAAAGATGGTTTTATCAAACTGGGAAAAAGCATTGTCATACTAAATGTACACTTGATCTATGGGTCAGCAAAGAACTGCTTTCTGATAGCCAATCCCATCTTCTTATATCCTCTAGGTTTGTCATACTGGCATAGGCAGGAAACACCATTTTTTTTTTTGGCACATCTAAATTTGTTTCAGTTGGATTTTAAACAGACTAGTTGTTGCTGATTTAATTTAAGGTTCTCTGTAATTTCCAAATAAAAAATTAAAAGGGCCAAAGAAAGAGTAAAACAGGATTTTGGAAAACTCTTGGGGAAATAATAGTTCTTGTAACTCTCGCTGTTATTAAATAAGGGTTACACTATATCTGTTAACCCTGTTATTTTTTGGCCCACAGACTCAACCAGTGCCCAACCCAGTAAGTTACTATCTGCACCAGTCTCCAGAAGCTATGCATAAGTTTGAAGTATTATCCAATCATTTTATAGAACTCGTAGCACCATTTCTGTTGCTCCTTCCACACAGAGGGCTCTGCATGCTTGGAGGAGCCCTGCAAATTGTTTTTCAAGTGAGTACATGGAGCCGTTTAAAGTTTGGTTGTTTTTTTTCAAGCTCTTTAAATATGTCACTGTTTTTTCAACCTTGAGATCTGACTGTCGCTTTTTTCTTTTAAATATATAGATGTGAAAAGGGAGTAGAGCTCTTAACAATAAGCTGTGTAATTTAGCCTTTACCTAATTTTGTTTTCTACCCTGTAAAGGTAAAGGATATTGGGTAAAAGAAAGAGACACATTCAGTTTAGTGATTGTGCATATTTCAAAGAAGACACAGAAACAAAATGTTTATTGTTTGCCTTTTGTGAAAAGTAGTTTCACATTGCTCTTGGCAGGTTGTGCTCATCATAAGTGGGAATCTTAGCTTCCTGAACTGGCTGACTATCTTGCCGTCCCTTGCTTGCTTTGATGATGCCAGTTTAGCTTGGATGTTCCCCGACTCCCTGGGGAACTTTAAGGCCAAGGTCATAGCCCTAAACAGAGAAGTCCAATCAAGACCACCATCTAAAAGTATGTTGCTATTGTAATGCTTGTTTATATTTTATTTTAAAAAATTTAAATAATTATTTACTTTTGGCGATGTGTAGATTTTATTGGTTTTTTTTTAACCTGTCGCTTTATTTGAGCTAGCAAATCCATAAGTGTCTGAGTCATAACTATTAGATCTAGAGCTAGTCTAGATCTAGATTCATCAAACTCACTTCCAGAATCATCATTAAACTTTTCATTCTCACTGCCTTCTCCTAAAAGAAATCCTATGACAATTTTTTTTCATCATAGAAAACTCTTCAAGATTGCTTTTTACCAATGACACCACAACTTGTTGAAATCTCCATTGCTAGTGCGTTGTGAACTTAAAGGCTCAAAAGAGTGAAACTGAAACAGTTTGGCGCTTTCTCAAGCTGTAAACACAGCTATTCAATTACAAATAAGTCTGATTTTTATGGAAAAATATTGATAAATCCAAAGTTTTAAGTAGTTATAGTATTACTTTTGAGATATTCAGTCAATAAAATATGATGTGCGTGAAACGTCATCTAGGGCAAATCTAGCTCTAATTCGTAACAGCATCTTGGCATTTATTTTATTTAGGAAAATATACTGACCGCCAAAAGAAACGCAACATGGAATCTTAAATATATATTGCTGAATCATTTTAAAGGTTATTTATCGCTTTTTCAACTTAAAACAACGCCACGTTCACCAGTGGCCTCTGACGACGAGGAAATTAGATTAAAACAACAGACTCTCTATAAAGTAGAATTTATGAAAACAGGATACCATTGGTAAAATTCCACAATGCAAACTATACAGTAATTTTGACCACATTTTTATATACCTGTTCAGTAGATAAGTCTTTAGAATTTAATTACAAATCAAGACAGGCTCCGGCTAACAATGTGTGTACCCGCCTTGGGCTTCCTGTACAGCAGCACATCATCAAAGATGCTCCACCCACCTGTCGTGTTCCCTAACACAATCTGTTTGGTATCTTTCACCGCTTCTTCTCCAAACACGTACACGGCCATGAGCATGGTCAATGCAGAATCGAGATTCGTCACTAAATACGACACTTTGCAATTGGATGCGATCCCACGCGGCATGTTTCTGGGCCCATAGTGTACTTTGGTGTCTGTGACGCTGGGTCAGGGTGGGGCCGATGTATGGGCGACGAGCACGCAGGCCAGAGGTAGATAAACGTCTTCTTACTGTGTTTGCACTTATACGTTGATCATTTCTTCCTCTTGTCTGACGCGATGAAGCTGGAGCTGAAAGAAATCTGTGGTTCATATGATTTCTGACAAGGTTTCTGTCTTGTCTCTGCGTAGTGCACCTACGCCTCCCAGAACAGGGCCGATCACTCACCGTATCCGTCTCATGTAGACGTTGTCTGAGTCTGAAAATCGTCGTCTTGTTTACATTCATACGGATGGAAACTTCACTGATAGGAAGACCTGCTTGGAGCAGTCCTAAAGGACTGGCGATCAACTTCAGATAAGCGTGGCATTTTGTAAAAATAAAATTGTTTAATTCTAAAAATGGCGAATAGTTATTGGGCACTTTGTAAGGTACCCCTGTGTGTAATTTTGAGAATCTCGACCACGTGGTTTTTCTACACGCATGGATTTTACATTTTTTACAGGGTATTCGAAAATCGCTCACCTTGACTGGCAAACCACGCACGGAACTCGGGAGTGTGCTTGAACTCATGTTCAGATGTGCTACTACTCACAACACACAAAAAAATCAACTCACCAACCTTTCTTTAAAGCGTGCGTGGGCGCGAAAATAAGGAATGTCATGATGCGGTTCTTTTGGCGCTCAGTATATGATATACTGATTTCATGTAAAGAAATAAGAAACAAGACTCAAGTCTCAGACATAGCGCAGTATATAGCAAAACAAAAATGGAAATGGGCCGGACACGTGGCGAGACTACAAGACAGTAGGTGGACACTCAGAGTGACTGAATGGCAACCTAGAAATGGCAAAAAATCAAAAGGGAGACAAGCAAGACGATGGCGCGACGACATTGTGAGGACGATGGGAAATACGTGGACCAGAGAAGCGAAAGACAAAGAAAAGTGGAGACGTGGTGCGGAGGGCCTTATCCTGCAGTGGATGGACGTAGCCTGAATCATCATCAATCAATATGATATACTACAGACAGGGCATGAAGGTGTATGGCTTCTTTTATACATTAACAAATTAAAGTGTGTTGTCAGACATGGTAACTGTTTCTTTTTCACAAAGCAAAATATAATTTTGATATTGAACTCAATTATTATTCATGGAGATGATGGAGATCTATAACTCAAGCTGCCAATAGCATAATCATCTCTATTTTGTTTTCAAAATGTTCCTCTTTGATTAGGTTTACTACTGTGCATTTTTGTTTCAGTGTTTTGACTTTTTAATTGGTTTTCAAATGTTATTCGACATGTAAGATGTCTAAATTTATGGTAAATTTTCTCATCAATTTAAGTTTCACTGCTTTTTGTTTGTAGTCAGGTTCTGAACACATTACTTTGTATGAGATCAAATAAAGCAGAGGTCCACCAAGTTTTTTTTTTTTTAAATGCTCTGTGTTTAAGCATTCAATGTTTGTCAATTTAAGTTTACTCTTGAATTTTGTAAGGAAAATTTTTATCGTATCTTCTCAAGGATGCAAGTTTTCCGATTTTAGCAGGAATTCCGATTTTTTGGCAGTTTTCTTTAGCTAAAAAAGCAGGAAAATCTTTTAAAATTATGGCTTAGATGTTAAAGAAAAACTCCAAAATTAAGATTCATACTAGAAAACCAAACACTTCTTTTGAGTTGTATAGCTGCCTAGGCCCTTGTACAGAGTTGTATCTACTATTTTTAATTGGTCTATCAAAAGTTCTATATGGGCAGCCATAGAGTGAAAAATTTTCCTGCTTTTTGAGCATAAGCCGCTTGCATCCCTGTCTTCTATACTCTTTGCTTTACACCACTTTTGTTTTGGTTCTGTTGATCACAGGTGGGACTATCAGAAAAGTCTTCAATATTTCCTTTGGATTTCTTATAGCTTATTTAAGCTTCCCAGTGATCCAAAACCTGATATCTAGCAGGCAAGTCATGAATACATCTTTCTCATCTCTGAGGATTGTCAATACATATGGAGCTTTTGGCAGGTCAGTATTCAGAGCTGCTACAGTATGTCATTTGTGAGAAATTCAGAGTAAATGATGCATGAGGCAGAATTTGGACATATACATTATTGAGTCATTAACATTAATTTACTTAAAACTTATTCTATGCCTTTCAGGAAGTTATAAAAATTATAACTCTAGTTTATCTTTACCTAGAATTGTTTCATAGTAAAGACAATAGAAATGGTTTACTTTATAGCAAATTATCATATATACAGGTTGCTGGCTCAAAATCAGCATGAGCAACTTGTGCTGGATTCACCATGGCTGCCTTACATTATATTACCATACAGTGAACCTTGGATATAGTGAGATAATAGGGCCTGGTTTTATATTATATTAACCTCTAAAACCAAAGTCTGAAATTCCAAATTTCTAATTTCTCTTCCTTGGCAGTTTACTACACGTGAGGTTTCATTTTACTCTTTGGCTTTGGTAGATTTGAACTCAAAGTTCAAAGTTAATAAGGTTTACTTAAGAGTTTACATTGAGGTCTCAGAATAGTTTTCTTCTAATACATTGCAGTTTTACTTCTATATCTAAGTTTTATGATAAATACATTATGCACAAAGTTGCCACCCTAGAGCCCAAACAGAGGTGTCTATAACCCATGGAATTTTGTTTTTGCATTTTAGTGGGGTGAGAGAATAAAGTTCTATAGAACTGAGAAGCACCTTAGTAAATGAATATGGTTCTTTAAGTTTTATTCGAATCAGCTTGATTTGAAGTTTTTCCTCATTCCCAAAAGACTCGATTTACGAGTTTTTCACTGTATTCTGGTTGAACCCGAGTTCTTCTTAGATAATAGTTTGTCTCAAATGATTTAAAAAGACACTGCAGGCTATATTGTAGGGGAAAATATGATAGCACATGTTTGTAAATCAGTTCAGCTTCAAGAGAAAAATGCTATTGGGCACAAAACTTAAAAAGCAGTCGTGCCCCTTGATTGCTAAAGTAAATAAATGTGCCCTTGGGTGACAAAGACTACACAGACTGGCAGGTTTTTTTTGGTTTTTTTTTGCTTTTTTTTTTGTCTTATTGACAAGTGTATAATCATTCTGTATCTCTTCTTTTTTGCAACTCTATCTGTCTTCTTATTTGCTTTATCTTCTCTCTGTCTGTCTGTCTGTCTAACTCTGTCACTCTCTCTCACAGATGGTTTTTTATTTCATTTAATTTTAGCGCATGAAGTATGTGTCAATTGTGGTCTATCTCTTGGAACTTGAGCCAGTGCTGTATTTGCAGCAAATGTGTGCCTTGCTTTTGTTTCCTTTTTCAGTAGCTTGCAGCTGAATGAGACATGACATCAGAGCTCTCTCAAACGTCAGCAAAAACACCTCTCCCCAGTGGAGTCCCTCTGAGCCTTAGGTCAATAAATTGAAATTTAGTGTACAGGCCAAAAAAAAAAATTGTTTCTCCATGATTTAGGCTCAAAATGAACAGATTTTGGTGCATGTGCCTAGAATGATGAACTACCCTACCTATCAACACAAAATTGGGGGGGGGAGGGTAGCCATTTTCTTAATTTTTAAAAAAATATACGACTTAGATTAAATATATTTTTTTTATTTAAAAAAAGAAACTGTCATTTCAAACAAATAAAGTTTTATCTTTATCACATGCGAGAGTCAGAAGGCCATTGACAGTGTTATTCTTAAAAGCTCTGTCTCACTTTAGTAACAGCTCAACAAGTAATAAGTTGTAAAAACTAAAAGCATTTAATTGAATTTCACATCCATTCACTTCTGTCTTATTAGAGGTTGGTTGAAAAGGATTTAAGCATGCCTGTTTTTAGAAGTATTACACCATGTCATTTATCCCTCAAACTCTTTCAAAAAATTGAAACAATCTCCTTTTTTAAAAAACTTTTGAATCAAATTTCTATCATTTGCAGTATAACAAAAAGAAGAACAGAGGTTGTACTGAAAGGCACTAACAGTTCCTCTCCTGAGTCTCCTCTGGCTGTGTGGGAAGAGTATGAGTTCAAGTGCAAACCAGGAGATATTTACAGGCAGCCGTGTCTCATCTCCCCCTACCACTACCGTCTTGATTGGCTCATGTGGTTTGCGGCATTTCAGGCAAGACATGTTCTACTTTATTTTTGTTCTGTTTTTTTTGTGGCTATTTTGAAAAGATCATATTGCTTAAAAACCTAATATTTTTAAATTGTTAAATAAAAATGTGATCTGATAGATAACTAATACAGTCGACTCCACTTAAGTCGACGCTGCATAAGTCGATCTTCAATCAAGTCGATCTTTTTCCTTGCCCCTCCCCCTTCAGATAACAAAAATATAAGCACTAGCACATAAGTCGATTTTCATATAAGTCGATCTTAGAAAAGCTCATGCTGCAATAAATATGATGATATTCCTTAGCTCCGGTCCCTCTGAACCACAATAAAAGTATAAGTCGATCTTAGAAAAGCTCATGCTGCAATAAATATGACGATATTCCTTAGCTCCGGTCCTTATGAACCACACTAAAGCTAGACAGATCGAGTCTACACCAGACCCATCGCCGTATAAAGGTCCAAGAGAACCTCAGGAGACAATAACCCGACCCAAGTCACCATATAAGAATTCCCGAGAACCTTAGGAGACGTTAAACAACCTTGAAAGCAGGAGACAATAAATCCCTATAACCACACTCTTACACCAGTCTTTGTAATCGGCAGTGTTGAAAGGTCTACAGGTGTGGCTATGCGTAACCCACAAAACTAGGATGATTAAGTGAACAAAATGTTTAGAGTAACACGTCTCTTTCTGTCTGACCGGTCAAAGCTTCCTTCCTCCCACCCCTCTCTCACTATGAACGAGCTAGGCTTGGCATGCCAGGATTAGTGGCCCAGCGTGTGCCGCACAGCTGGAGCCATCTGGCCTGTGTAGGTGGGTGTGATTGTGGAGGAATGTGCGATCTCTATCATTATCACACTGCAGTAATGTTAATCGCAATGTGACTGTCTCGTGTATTAACTATTATGGGGTACATGCTCTGTGTTCCAGATGCGTCATGCCTTACATGATTGAATCTGACTGATGGAAGCCCCCCCCCCTCCCATCCCATCTCAGGGATTCTCCCCAAAATGATACTCCAGTGAAACTGAAAGAATGAGAGGTTAGTGCGAGAGTAATCATGCTAGATCCTATCACAGAGGTTAGTCATTGTAATATTTAGAGAGCTAGATCTAAAGAATATCATATCGCCACTTGACTGAAAACAGCAGGCACAGAAACATCCCGTCAGAATTAAATTATCTTGAGCTGCACTACAGTGTCGAATTAAAATCTACCATCTAGCCTACGAAGACAATAGGAGACCTACAACTTCAAGTAGAGCTTCCTGAGTTTAAACTTTAATCATGGCAGGCAGGGAATTAACAACCCTGACACTTATGCGAAAAATTGAACTAATCGACAAATTACCGTACTGTAATTCTTTTATAATTCATAATATATAATTTTACTGTTAATTACATTGTTCCTTAAAAAATTTTAAATTACGTATTTTAATGGATATTTTTTTTCATTAAAACGAGTGAAAAATATAAAAAAAATAAATAAACAACGTCAACAACAACAAAATAAACAGCAAATACTCAGAGAAAATTATACAGATGAAGCCCTAATGCTCAAATTTTTAATCAAAGGAGATAAACCAGCTATTACTTAACTAGATTTTTCACTTAAGTCGATCTTAGTAGTTATGTCCCCTGGAAATTGACTTAAGCAGTGTTGACTGTAGATGTCAAGTAAACACAATTCTTTTACACATAGTTTAGCTTTGAGGTTTGAACTCTATATTTCATTAACAGGGATGTCAGACTTCCATGCTATAGTATCATGGAGGCCTGCAGTGGTGAATATCCCGCGTTAAAAAAATTTTTCGGCAGTGGCTCACAATGATGAAATTCTTGGGTAAAAATTCAGCTCTGATCTGGGCATATTGCCGATAATCATGAATAAATAATCCACCTCTGTGGGCCCGGCCATTGGTTTATGATAGTGCTAATTTAAAATACCCCAAACCTAGATTATAATAACTATTACATGGCCATAACTTTGAAGAGGCAGGCCTCCACCTTTAAACAATGACAAAAAGTAGGTTCATGCAGGTGGGCACTGGTTAAAAAAGAAAAACAAAACAAAGCAATGGACACCTGGTCACATCAATGCTCTTTGGTATCAATGAGTCAACCAAGCCTACCTTTTTTCAGAAAAAAATATCACAGAGAACTGAAACTAAAAGTCACCACACTATTTTGCTCGCCATCTCTTTCCCTTTCCATCTGCTTCGCCTCCTTCATTCTTTTCTTATTATCTCCTCTTATCTTTCATCAGTCTCTTTTCCATGCTTATGAGTCCCCCTCTCTCTCTCTCTCTCTCTCTCTCTCTCTCTCTCTCGCTCTCTCAAGTTCGTTTTTCTTCAACATTCCTGCACCTCTCCTCTGCAGGTCTCAAGGGATAGGTTTTCCCCTTCTTTTTCTCCATCCCCTCTCTCTGTAGATCTCCCCCCCCCCCCCCTCTCTTTCTTTCTTCTCTCTCATTCTTTCTTTTTCTATCTTTCTCTTTGAATTCTTTTTGTCTGTCTGTCTGTCTTTCAGTCTGTCTCTCTCTGTCTCTCTCTCCTTCTCCACCCCTCCTCTCTCTCACCTTTTTGGCACAGGAAACTAAAACGGAACTTGAAAAAGTTTAACTCAGCTAGAATTTTTCTTCTGAAGCCTTAAATGGAAACAAAAATCTCTCGGTCGAGGGGTGTGTGGTACAAGTTTTAGCAATTGATTAGGCTCTGGTGCCATGTTAACAATAAAGTAACTACTTAGGAGTGACTACGCCATTAGAAACAGAGTGTGGCCTTTTTATGCTTGCAGTGTTCTGATGGTAGAGATGCAGAAAGCCACCTTTCTACATTTAAGGGTGCCTATGTATTATTTGTTGAAATCATCTGACCACCTCTCTGCCGTACATGTATTGAGAAGGCATTATTTATCTCTCACATAGTGAAAACATTGTAACTACTCTTGGGGCCACTTTAATTCATAAAGAAGCTCTTACATGAAAGGCCTTGTTATGAACTCACCTTGTGTAAAATCCTGATTCAAGTTATTGTCTGTGATGGTGTGTGTGGTTTTTCTTCTTTCGTTTTTTGTTTTTTGTTGTTTTTTTGTGGGGGGTGGGGAGTTGCTTTTAACTGGTTGTTTTTTTTTATTATTGTTACAATGTGGGTTTTCCCTGCCGAGCTGAAAGTTCAGGGGTGAAATAATTTTGCAGTGACACCCCTGCATAAAGAAAAACTCAGATATCAATTAAAAATTGTAAAGGAAGAAAAAGACTTTTCTAAATAATGCTTTGATATCCCCACAAATTATGAATTCTGATATTTAGAGCCTAGATTCAATTTTTCATGCAGGTTTTAATACAAAGATTGTATTAGTTTTGTTCTAGATAAACTACATTTTTTATACATGTACTCACTTTGCTCCATCTCATTTATTTGGAATCTCTTAATTATTTTGTCAAAAAGCTAAAACCTAAGGAAAAGGTTACTTCACAAGTGAGAGTTAGGGAAACACCAATACACATGAGGTATTTTATAATTACCAAAACTACTTTCTTGAGACACTGCTGCTCTGAAGCTTGAGCAGGACATAAGGCCTACAGCTTTGTTGCAGTAGCTCTGGGTGTTCAGTTGTTGTCTGTGGAGCTGATGATAATGTTACTTATTGTTGTAAACCAAAAGCCATTGTCAACCATCACTGCCTTAATTTCTTGAGTAATTGATTGTTGTTGTTTACTGTAGATTTAGCGAGGATCAAGAGAATGTATGTCTCTAAAGCAATTTCAAATTTATTGCCTTCTGTAAAAAAAAACTATATTGGGCCAATAAATGTATGTCTTAAGCATTTTAAAGTCTAAGTGAAGTAAATATGCTATTTTTCTATATTCTTGGCAGGACTATCAACATAATCCGTGGCTGGTCCATCTTGCTGCCAAATTGCTAATTAACGACAGAGAAGCAGAGACACTTATTGCTCATAACCCATTTCATGGAAGACCTCCACCAAAGTATGCATTTATTATAATAACTTTTTTGTATGATTGGATTCCTTGGCGTAAGTTTTTCCCAATTTTTTTTCATGTCCATGCCTTTTGAGCAAAAACAATCAACAGAAAGTTTTGTATACTACCTCAAAACATAGAGAAATGTCTCACTTTTTGCTAATTACTTGAAAAGTTTGACACATACTTCTACAATATTAAGAGATAAATCTTGCTAAAACGAGTCATCTGTAAGTTGTTTTTTAGATGCAAGAGAAAAAAGCAGGGCTATGAAACTGTTAAATGCAATTTGGTTTTAAAACTAGTTTGCTTCTATCTAAACCTGTTTATAGCCTTTGATTAATTTTGATCATAATAGAAGATTTCACTATTATCTTAACATGAACAAATGATATTGGTTGTAATACATGTATATAGTTTTTCACTCCATTTGAAAAACTGCTTTTGATATAGACTTTCTTAGAATTTGGAAAATTGGGCAGCCTGAATTAAAAAGTGTTCCAGCTCATGTGTTTCTCGTCCCTTTTTATTTTCATTCTACAATCAAGTGCAAGTATTTTTTTATGCATTTCTAAATAAACTAATGGAGGTATACAGCTCTGTTGTTCTTATATTTTTTTCAGGTACATTCGAGCTGACCACTACAAGTATTCTTTTCCTAAACTTTGGTCAACTGAAGCAAGGAAGGGGCAGTGGTGGAAAAGAAAGCTCATAGGTCAATATTTGCCTCCTGTTTCGCTGGATATGTTGCGAGGAGTTATTGTGAATATGGGCTGGCCTGCACCAGACACATCATTCTGAAAAACAACAGATGATTTAGTAATTTAAAAGCTGTTTTTCATCATTTTTTGTTACTTATTTGTATTCAATTTGTTAATATTGTCAATTTACATCATTTTTTAATTTCACAATTGATAATTGTGTATTGTGTATTAAATAGCTATGTTTGAAAATATTTTCAAAAACTCTTACCCAATTTATTAATGTGTAAATTTCAAAATCATGTTCATAAAGGGTTTTGCCTTTTATCATTTGCAATGTTGAAATTACAGTCTAGTCTGATTATTTAAAAGTCTTTAAGGTAAGAAATCTACTTGGAATTATCCAGAGTTCAAATTAAAAGGAAACACAAAGAAAAACAGAAAAACTTTGCAATGTTAGCTTGTGCCTTATCCCTCTCCCCCTTTCCCCTGTCATCCCCAGGTAGACTAGGCTGACAAAACATGCAGGTCTGAGTCACATAGTTCATTGCATTGTTTTTCAGGACAGCAGACTAAGTTAACGGGAGAGTTGTTTTCTTTTTCACTTTTAGCGATATTGTTAAGTTAACAACAATTTTCTTAAAATTAATTGGATTGTTCACTTTATCTTTGCTCTATCTGATAATTTTTAATAAAACCCAAGAAAAAATATTCAGTAAAGTAATCTGACTTCAAAATAGCCAAAAATTTGAAATTTCTTTTTTATTCCAATCATCAAGACGGTAAAACCATTTGAAACGAAAAATTTTTAAACCAAAATAATTTTAGTACCAAAGGACTTTTTTGTTAAAGAAACTATCCCATATAAACCCAAATCTGTCAAAACTAAAATGATATAGGCAGTCCCTAGAATTTCAGTGTAAAAGGATTATGCTGTATAAATGAGATCTCAGAATCAGAAATTTATTTATTTTCTTTTTACTCTCATTTTTTTCACATTATGCCGATTGGTGTAGGGAAAGGCTATGCTTCAGACAAATAAATTTTTTAAACCCCAATTTCAACCTCTTTTTTTCCACTTTTGTTTGGTTGAAGGAGAAACAATAATACTCCTATTATGCTCTCATCATTTTCATGGCCTTGATTAATGATTATACTGAGTAACCCATATTTATTGACAAATAACTGCATGTATTGTTTTAAAGATAGACCTCAGGAGCCCTGTGTTTTTCTCCCTGCTTTGACCCTGTGATTTTGAAAATCATGAGAATCTAAATTGTATGTCAAGAACAGAATCCCAACTTGAAAAGATTTATAAAAAAAATCTAAAACAGATCTTCTCATTCAAACTCCTTAAGTCTACACTCATGTTGTAATGCTTTTAGTCACATTTTCTCAACTTTCTTTTTCTCTCTGCCTAAAAAAAAACTCAAAGGGCTTACTTAGAGGGGAGGTGATTAGCATGCCAGCTGGCTGTTCCTTGCTGGGTGGTTGGTTAGTGGTCAATGTATGATGGCAATACTCACACAAACTTTAATAAAAAGAAAAAACCCTCTTAACTTTAGTTTGGCTATATGTAGAAAACCAGCTATATAGAGAGTTCTTAGAAAAACTAGAGTCTCACTGTACCGGCATGTCATTATTAGCCATAAATTTTAAAAAAACCAGTGTTTTTCCCTATTATGAAAAGGTTAAAGGAAGACCAAATAGGGCTATAATATCAGGAAGCCTTAGAGAAGTGAATCAAGAGTACACATTTTGGTGGTTTAAATAATCTCCTGCATAAGATTCTCGTTTTGCCAAAAGATTACTGACCACCTCAGTGCTGAATTCTATGACTAATGTATATTATTGTTGTTTTAGAGGAGCGGCTGTTACTGTTCTTGTCAGTGATATTGCTACAGTGGAACCCCTCAATGAATCTGACCTATTACTACCCGGAAATAG
>BMAT01004147.1:310447-320786 GCA_019649035.1 Elysia marginata | reverse complement strand
CCAATCAGATGTAGAGCTTAAAGTTAGCTGCCGCCACAGGAGCATTTTTAAGGCATTCTTTTCCCCTTCTTTATCATTTGTACAGATAAACACTAATCATTTAAGCAATATTTTATGTCACGTAAGTAAACAATGCAGAAACAGTCCTGAGTATTTGGGTTCTTATTTTTATCTAAGACTAACTTGAAAAAAAAATAAAAAGCAAAGATCTGCAAGTTAAAGGAAAGAAAAAAACAATAACTCGTCTAGTACAGAAACTTTCAGGTCTTTAAGGGAAAACATGGTTTTTATCGTGAGTCAATGCGAGAGCCTTCTGTTAGCTTTTGGTATCAGTCTTCGGCGCCAGATGCAAAAGCAACTTTAATAAAGCCGATTCGAAACAGTCAATTCTTGAGATCGCGGCAGAGTTCATAGAATAAGATAAGATAAGTTAAAATAAATTTTATTTATCCCACAGGAAATTTGTTTTCACAGTTGCGTACCACATGTAAATGTATTTATACACATTAAACAGTAAAACATAGGGGTGATAATTAAGAGAAAAAGAAATGCACACAAACACACATTAACCCTCTCACTCTCTCTCTCTCTCTTTCTTCTCTCTCTCTCTCTCTCTCTCTCTCTCTCTCTCTCTTCCTTTAAGTAAATCAGATCCGTGCATAAATCAACAGTATTAGCCAAATTGAAAACTGAAGAGATATAACACGGTTGAAAGAAAAAGTGACAAAAAGCCTCTAGGTTTGAGTATAAACCACATGTAAATATGCGCTTAAAAGAATACAAAACACAACAGAAAATTCAAACACGCAATTGCTTTATCAGCCTAAATAGGAGAATAAAAGCATATAACAAACATGTTTTTTTCTTGTTGTATCCATTTCCCGATTCTTCTTTAATAAAAAAAAAAAAACTAATCGAGGGCGGCATGAATAGATACGAATATTTAATTACGAACGAACCAGATTTCAGTAAAAATGAAGGAATTATTGGACAAAATTTTATTGTCAAAATTGCACAGGGCCGACTCATTAGGAGTCTACGCACATTCTGAGAGCGGAGCTAAGGAAGTTAATAGAATCACCATGCATGCGTGAAAATGTCATACAAGCTTAATTCCTTTTATCATGTCCAAGACAATCCATAGGACATCTAAGTCTCTTATCTGAACACGTCATAACATTCTTCAATATAAATATGACGATGTAACAGGGATAAATCATGCCAGCGTGCTCACTATTTTGGCCACAACAATGCACGACTCTGTCTATACTCTGTGTGTCGGCCATTTCGAAGATACTTTTAAGAACCACTGTGATCCTGCTAATAATGTTGGACTCATGGAATTTGTTTCAGGCCCATTCAAGATAATAAAGGTTCTCATCATCATCATCATCATCATCATCATCATCAACATCATCATTATCATCAAGTGCCATACCGGACGGCCTCGGAGATCATAGTCCTCTAGATATGTCTGTCATCAGTCCCTTATAACAGCTCTAAATAGTCTTTGTGCTCCCATCCAAAGAGTGAGTCCGTTCAACAACTTCTCTCTCTCTCTCTCTCTCTCTCTCTCTCTCTCTCTCTCTCTTTCTTTCTTTCTTTTCTCCCTCGCTCTCTGTCTCTCTGTCTCTCTGTGCCTACCTTTGCTCCGTTTGTCATTTCACTTGCCAATGTTAAACAGAAATTCCAAACGCCTTTGCCTCAGAAAATGCCCCCGAAACTTTCCTTGTCTTCGGCGTTTTTTTGTCGCATATAATTTTCTTTTGGTGTCGTCGTCTTCCAGAACTTTTTGGGTTGTCTTCTTTGCTGTCCGTGGAATACTCAGTATACGCTTTAAAAACCTCATTTCTCTCGTTCCCACGGATTTTAGCATCTGCCGGTCAAAGATCCAAGTTTTAAACCCATTCAAAAGGACAGGACTGGTTCGATGTAACGCTTGAGGATTCTTGTATGTACCGGTATTGAACTTGATAGATTTCTATTTGACAGAATTGATTTCATTCTTTGAAATGCTGTCTTGGCATGAACAATTCTGCTTTTTTTTTATTTCTTCATGGCACCGACAATCGGTAGTTCTTATTGTACCAAATTATTTGAACTATTCACTCTTTTTTAGAGTACTGTCCTGAATTTTGATGTGACATCTCGGGATGTCTGCCTTCTTTGAGATTAAGATTACCATTGTCTGTTGTTGTTGCTGCTGCTTTTTGTTAGATTTTTTGTTGTTGTTTTGTTTTGTTTTTGTTTTTTGCTATTAAGGCTTAATCCCATGTCACCGCATTCTTTGGAAATTTCGTTTAGTAGATGCTGCAGACCTGCTTCGGTCTCTGCAATTCATACCGTACCATCCTTCGAGTGACGCGTACCGGAGATTGTTGATGGTCACGCCCCTGAACAAGATACTATGAGTAGGAATTCATTCAACAAGACGCATGATTACTTCGTTGTAGAGAAAGAACAGGTCCAGAGATAAAACGAATCCTTTTCATACACCTCTTTTCATCTGTTGCTAAATAGAGGCTTTAATTAAACATAAACTTTGAGTCTGGGTAAATTTTTCTATTGTTTATTTTTTAAAAAAACACGTCAATGCTTGCGCCAAAATAGGAAACGAAAACGACTTGGAAGGAAGGAATAACCAACTAGTCAAATAATAATTGTGGAAACAAGTAAAGCGATAGCTCTTTAAAAAAGCCTACACACTATTTGCACTGTGTTGCTATCCAATTCTTAAGCACATTAGTGACTCTTTAGAACAAATATATCTCTTATGTGCAGTAGTCACAAGAGCACTAGAGGTGTCGCATAAAATGCTCTTATGCAAAATGTAATCGTCCTAAACGAACTTTGTTATTATATATCATTCGAAAGCTAAGAAGTTAAGCTAACCATTGCAGTAACTTTCTTCGCAACTGTTGTGATATCAACATGAGGGGAGGGGGAACAGATAGTCCAAACTCGCAGGGATTGTGGGACTGGTATTTTATCGTAACAAAAAAAAATCGTGGGAAAAGTAGTCAGTGGGGTAAATTTTTTCTAGCAGGCCTTCGATGTTTTAAATTTTTTTTTGTGTGCACACAATAGAAAGCACTAGGTGACCTAGGCTTATCAAAGATATTAGGCCTCCCTTGTGCCCGAGGCAATCTTTAGACTCCGAAACATCCTCACAAGGGCTTAAGATATACCAGAGGGACAGAGATGTTATGGAAGACGAATTCATAATGCGGATGCTCTAAGACATCTTTGTCATACATCGTTGCCCCTAGCAACGTGTAAACTTTTAGCCGACCCGGCTCCTTAGTTTCTCGTGTGCGCCTTGGGCGTACTTACGCATGCGCAAAGGATGTGCCTGCAGGGTATGCCAGAATATTTGCGCGGGACTAGCCTAGCAGCAGGGGAGCCAGTCAGCCAACCAGACCACGTTCAAAGCTTGAGCCCGCGGCCATCTTTTAAACTGAAGTAATGCAAATCACTGAATCCTTTCGCCCTAAAGGGCTAGAAATTTAATCAGAGGACGAAGGGCTCCGGGAAAGAAATGTCACTTCTTTAGCCTTGAGGGAGCATGTATAGGCCTATCCCTTTTTTTCCTCCCCTGTCGTTTATGCTTAAATTTGAGCCGACTTAAAGCCTTCCTTTGCTAAAATGAAGATTTTACGTTAGTTTAGAAAATGCACATTTGAAACAGCAAAGAAGTCTAGTGAATATTTAAAAGCAGTCATTTATATACGATACACTGAAATTTTAGTGAATATGGTATTGCAAAGTGTGAGTTATTCAAATTGATTATTGATTCAACATGATTTCCAGCGCGTTTATGTAAACAGATTCATAACTGCGATTGTATTGCACAAGAAACTATTGTTCTTCTTTTTGCTGTATTTTCTCCTCTCTCTCTCTCTCTCTCTCTCTCTCTCTCTCTCTATCTATCTATCTATCTATCTCTGTCTCTGTCTCTTTATTTGTCTGTCTGTCTCTCTCTCTCTGTGTCCCTCTCTCTCGCTCTCTCTCTTTTCTTTAATCTTTCTCTCTAGATGCTTCTTTTTTTTTTACTCTACTTCCAAACTTTAACGAAAAACTTTTTAATCAATGCATAAAATGATCGGGCCTGAGAGATACTGCTAAAGAACTGATTCCGCTCCAATTCTTAGATTTCAACGCCATCAGACTGATAATTATTGCCCAAGGGTGGTAGTGATTCTTCCTTCAGCCGTATGTGAAAGAAAAGCATAATGCCAACATGGCAAATATTGGGGCTTGTCAGTTTTTTGCAAAGCCTGTTTGATCTTCCGGTGCAGGAAGGATGTCTGTAAAGTTGTATCATCCTCCTCTTGCAGTTGGCTCAAAACTATAATTCTACGAAACTCAACATTGACAAAAGTTGAAACATGTATTCGATTCTAGGATAACATTTAAAAAAAAGGGGGGGGGGGGAAACTTTCAGACTATATTTAAGCTGACTTTTAGAAGCAGATTATCACTGTTACTTTTTAAAAAATTTTGTTTTCGAGATTCTGTTAACTTTTTAAAACTAAACACATGATTTGTTAATATTTTTTTATAAGTTAAATTTCATTTCACAACGAGCGAATGGCCAGCAATGAGAGGGTGGAGTTGTATTTTAATACACGGCGTTGTCACGCAGTTTTTGAAAAATAAAATTCATTAACCTTCAAAGATTCTCACTCCATTAAATTGTATGAATCTCGTGTTCCGAGGTTTAAATTTAAGTTGTTTTTTTTTTAAATGAAAATATGATGGGTAGAATTCATGTGGATACCTACTTTTATGGGAGGTCCATTTGACAACTTTGATACTTAAGCGTGACTTTGGGGATCTTTTTTTACTGTATCCTAAAAATTCAAAAGTAACTTATTTGACCATGCAATCATCACAAGACAGGCACTACAGTGGAATCCACAAGGGAATAGAGCTAGTGCTAATCCCAGATTTACATGGAACAGATGTGTAAAGGGAGAAATGACAATGATGGGAAAAGGATGGGGTCAGCTTGGAAAGCTTGCGTAGGACCGGAGTGGGTGACATTTACTTGTGCGTGGCCTATATCCTGCCAAGAGTGAAGGACGTTGATGATTGATGAATCATCAAAAACTCTATTTACATTTTGAAATAAGGTGTTCAATTGTTTTGGTGATACTAATCATAATAAATTAAATCTCACACCAAAAGCTTTACAAAAAGCTAAACTTGTGTATGGCTTCGAGACGTAATGATATCATAACTCAATATAATATTCTAAGCATCAATTATCTTTATTCTAGTCTCAAAACTCCTGTGGTCTTAATTTCACATCAAGGTCGAACATTTTGATTTTAAATTTCAATTGCATACATGTAGCTTGAGATTGATTAGCCGGAGGACTACTGCCAAGTGCTGCTCAGACTTAAAAAAAAAGTTATTATATACTAAAACAGCAAGTGTTAAAGCGATGCAATGTTTCCCAAGCCTTCAGGCCTTAACTTGTTTGAGACTCACCGGAAAATACAAAAGTTAAACTTGACCAAAAACTTAGGTAGTCTTTTGTTTAGAACAACATACCCCATGCTAACCTAAGCCACTTATAAAAAAACAGAAGAACAAAGACTTGTTGTCTTGAAAACTCAGTGGTATTACAACATACAGCATTTGTTTTAGCTCAAATTTATCCCGAGATATAACAAAACACCGGGAACCCCAAATGATGTTAAACTTTGCAATGAAGAAAAAGTAGACAATGTGTGTGGCTTAAATATTCATTTAAATAAGAGAACAATTATTTCCTCTCAAGCCTTCACTCTTCATTCGTGCGTGGGACACGGCGAGGGGAAGGAGAAGGAGGAGGAGATCGGAGTTGGGGGGGAGGAGAGGGTTGGTAGCCTTAGGTGAAGAAGTCCTTGGTTTACCTTTCTGACCCGACCACCTGAGTCATCTCAAGTACGTCAGGCCCCGACTCTCGAGGACCTGGGGCGATTCAGACTAGCCTGCTGGACTATGGTATGACTTGCGCTACTGCCAGGTCTAGACTGGACGCGACCGACTCACTGTTGACTGACCCGGCCTAGCCGGACAGGGCCACGGACTTCTGTTCCATGCCGGAGGGCGCTTGCTGCACTTGGCCAAGTGACCATACGCGGGGAGTGAAGGCCTCGATTACAAACTTCAGGGTGAGAGCCCCTGGGCTGATTATAAGGTTCTCCACCCTCTGAACAGTAATCATGCCACCCCAAATCCTTCTTTATTTTTGCTTCTTTAAAAAAATTTTTTTTTTAACTTTTAAACTACTTCTTCCACGAGGGTTCACCTCAGTATCTTTTTTTTTTTTTAGTGATTAGCTGATATCTCTTCAAAACAAATAGATTTAGTATAGTCTATATAATAACTTCACAACCTCTCCAGTTCGTTCTCTCATTTTTTAAATATTTTTTTAGCGCTTTTATATAGCGCTTATCCACTAAAGTGCTCTAAGCTCTTTACATGGGTTCCCCGACAGGCCATTCCCAATTAAAGTACCTTCTGAACTCACAGAGGAGCAGCTAGTTAAGCGCATCACTCTAGCATTCTGACGAGATCTTTCACTGCCTATAGTCGGGTACTCGTTTAACGCATGAGTGAGGCGAAGAAATGTGTGTAAATAGCCTTTCTCAAGGACTAAACGTCGACCTGCCGAAAGCACGACTCGAACCCCGGACCTCTCGATCCGAAAGCCGAGCGTCTACCACTAGACTACGACTTCTCCTCCTCACTACATGTATCTATCTATATCTTCCCTATGTCCCAGTCTCTCTTTCTCCATCTCTTTCTCTCATTCTCCCTGACTGGTTATATAACTGTATTGTTTTACCAATAAAAATGTAACATGAGAGATCTCCAAGGGGTGAGGGGGGGGGGGTTCGATTTCCTAACATATAAATCAAATCCAACCTGTGTTTTCTATAAAGTGTCCAAGTCATCGATCATATTTACATTGGCTTTGATTTCATGTTATTTTGCTCCATAAACTCATAAATACGTATAGCCAAAAAAATAAGTTTTGAAAGAAAACACACCTAAGGGTAAAAAAAAAGGACTCACTTGAAAACTAAGAAGGTGTGGTCTTGGTTTTTTTCAATAATCAAATCTTATGTAAAACTGTAAAAAGTTGTTTGTAATTCACTTTGCTGACTAAATTTATATTTCTAATAAATTTATGCACATTAAAGTGTCTTAGAAAGAGCGCAACCCCAAACTGAAACTGGCTCCAGAGCTTGGCTGCTGCAGATGTTTGGGGTTCGGCAGTCACAAACAATAGACTTGCGCCCTCGCTGCCGCGGGCAACATTGTTATGTCACACTAGAGAGTTTTCTCCCCTTCAGTGAAATCGAAAGTGTGTGGGCTGCGCCAGCCATTTTAGCAACGAAAAATGAAACATCGACTTTTTAAAAGTATTTTTTGTTTCAGAGGTAGGTCTATTAAGTGGGAGTGTAATTTCGTTGAACAGTAACTTTAAAAAGCTTCCTTCTTTGAACCCCCCGTCGTCATCATCATATTCATCATTCTTTTCTTTTTACCATCTCCTCGATGTGAATATTCTTTCTTGCACCCTACATAATTTTTTGCTAAACTATAATATATACACATTTTCGTTTAGTCCAAGTTTATTTTAAATTCTTGTACTTTTAGCAAGATGAACAAGAACATTGCTATGCCTGGGGATACAGGTTTAGTTAGGTTTAAGCTTCACTGGTTACACACAGTTGTCTCGAACGTTGAGTGTGAATTTCATCAAGGTTAAACTCATTGAGCATGAGAAAGGTGGTCAGAGACAATACAGCACGGTAGACTACAAAATGAATGAGAAAGATGGAAATGAGAGCGAGTGAGAGAGAGAGAGATTAGTTGGGTAGAGACAGACAGACACTCAGGCATAAAGACAAACATAGAGAGACACAAAACGTGAAGATTGCAGCGAAATCGCTAAAGCTCGCAATGTGGACTAGAAAATTAAGTAAGGCATGCTGTACAATGCAGTTCGAGTCAAAGTTTAAATTGAATCAGATTAAGTACGCAAACCATCCCTTTGGCTCCGTGCAAGAAGTTTAAATCTTCACTTTTTACAGTTTTGAGAAAATGGAAAAACAAATTTAATTTTGACAAGTTATACAATCCAATAAAATGTTTTAACATTTTACACAAAAATCACATGACTTGTGATGTTTGGTGTGCTCAAAAGGCATCACTAAAACACGACTTGAAAAAAAAGATGTTATATTCATGCAGCCAAAAAATCAATGTAATCATCAAAATGAATCACTGTCGGAAATCTAAGACAACTAGTGCAAGAAGTCTATATGTGACGTACTTAATATGCATTTTTGCATTTGGTCTTTGCCCTCTCACTGCCTAAAGCATGGACTTTCTTGATTTCTTGCGAGCAAAAAGTCTTAACAAGTCTGGAGATAACCATTGTATCAGGACCGATACCTCGCCATTGAAAGAAGATGCGGCTTAGATATTTCTTGCGGTTGAAAAGCGGGTCAAAATAACCCAACTGATGTAAGTATCTCTCGTATGCCCAAAACTGACGAAAACGGAATATATCAACTTCTTGCGCGGAGCCATATAGAAACTATACACTACACAGATATAGGCCAAATTTTTTTTTTTATCGTGAATGTTTTCATTTATATAACATTCATATATTGACCAACCAAAGGTCTTTATTCAAACAAAAACTTAAAACTAAAGAGTTTCAGAAAAGTATTTTGTAACTCAGATCTAGAATGATTATGTCCAAAGCAAAACAAGAATCATGTAACAATAAAATCAAACAACTAAAGATGAAAACTTTAAGTGCATGTCTTCCTTATTAGTAAAAATTGCGAAAAAAGTTTAGGCCTTAAATATACTAAACGGTACTACCAAAAAAAAAAATACGAAAATCTCAAGAAATAGTTGATTTTTATAGTAGGAGAAAAGTGAGGATCGCTAGTTAAACCAAAGAACGCTAGTTTAAATCTATTTCTATCGCTGCAGAGAAAGCTGATACTACGCACATAATCATAGAATACGAGTTAAGTATGAGGAGAGGCTCATTTATCAAAGCCAAAGATACCCTGTTAATCTTATATTTCACTTGAAGGCGTTGTTGAAATCAAAGAGGATTAAAATGAGACGCCATTAATATCTTCAAGGACCTAAAAACAAGTTAGTTGACGCCGCCAAAAAGCACGTTGGCATCTACCGGCATTATCACTTATAAATCACCATGGCTACGATTACTGCTGCTTCTACTACAACAGCAACAACAACAACAACTACTACTACTACTACTACTACTACTACTACTACTACTACTACTACTACTACTACTACTACTACTACTACCACTACTACTACTACTACTACTACTACTACTACTACTACTACTACTAACCAACCAACCACTGCTGCTGCTTCTGATACCATTATAATCGGCTAATTCGCAGCTTTCAACTATTATGTTAACTTTATTTCATCATCCACATTTTCTCCGTTTGTTGGCATGCTGGTTTTGTTGTTGTTGTTCGTATTTTTTTGTTGTTGCTTTTTATGTGTTTTTCTGTCCCGATCAAGTTAGTTTAAGGGACAAGGCCGCATCGATAGGTGCCAAAAGTGTAATAATGACAGGAAATAATAATAATTCTTAGCTACATGTCATAACAACTGCATAACATTATTACAGACCCTTCCACCTTCCAGTTTCAAATACAACACGACGTCTACTACCATCACCTTTCTCTCCCTGGGCTATTTTTTTCTCGGTCTTACATTCTCTGATCAAAATTAATGCATAGTACATGGCTGTATTCTCTCAACTTAAGTTCCACTCAACCAGCGCTGCATTCTTTTTTCAAAACCAGCCAGCAGGCTAGGATCTAGGACCAAGCCGAAGGCCTCAGGGCTTTCCGGCACTCAGTAAACGCCTGGCCGCCTGGCATTGTGCGCTATTTTGTAGACCTGGGCAAAAGGGAGGATTGAGAGAGGAAAAGCCCCAGGCCATGTTTTAAGTCCGAAGAACTAGAATATAGTACAAGGTGTTTTTCAAGGTGGATAAAACCTCCAGCTGCAGTGCAGGACTGTGATGACGGGGGAAAAAAACTATTACAATAACGAAACATTTTATTGTCCAGGAGGTCGATGTTTTTAATGATTCTTTCCTTAATTCTCTTTCTGATAAGAGAAAGAAAGAGAGAGAGAGAGAGAGAGAGAGAGAGAGAGAGGATGGTAAGAGACAGAGATAAAAGAATAAAGACATCATAATAAATAGGTAGACAAATATATGAGCAAAAAGGTTGATAGACCGTTGTATAACAGATGTCGA